>JAAAKG020167111.1:0-79632 GCA_010014905.2 Druon quercuslanigerum
TTATTATTTAATTATTTTATAATTAAAAAAGAAAAAAAAATAAAAAATAAGTTGGGGGGGGGGGGGGAGGGGGGGGGGGGGGGGGGCCGGGCTAGGTCACTACTACGCATAAGGCCACTTAGCAGCTTCAGTATCCTAATATCTGTGAGAAGGGGCACATCGAAAGTTTGTCCTAAAATCTGGAAAAGGACGCAACACGAACTTTTCTTTCTCCGAGTGCTTGTCAATCAGTGTTAGCAATGTGCTGAACCGTCACAATCAACTAATCCATAATTCAATGATGATGGTGTGCACGTTTTTTTCGATACATTAAATCTGACTTTTAGTCTAAATAAAAATTAAATTTGATAATTCATTCGAGCGGATATGAAATTTGCCGATTTTCGAATTTCCGAATAAATAAACGTTTTTCTATATTTATCATTTTGCTACCCGTAAAATTTAATCTTTTAGGATCTCCTCTAGAAAATAAAAAAACGACAAAACTGTCCAATTGTGAACAAAGATATGAGCTTTTAAAGTTGACCGGATAAATATCAACTACACAACTATAGTGTGTGCACCAATTCATAATATTCAGTTTTTTGTTAATAGAACCTGTTTATAAGTATATAGTTATAAGGAGATTATCCAACTGAAGCCCCGCTGTGCATGGATATCATTTTCCCAAGAAGATTTAACAAAACTTGCATCTTCTATACATTGCAAGTTGCCGTACTGGCTGGTAGCACAGCGCAGGGAATTTCATGATGAATCTAAGAAATTGTATAAAAAGTAAAAAGGTTCCAAAATTTTTAAAAAATCCTTGAAGCACAAAGTGTCTTTTCTATAAAACTATAATTTCACGAGCTTTCATTAAAATAAAATAATGAATTGCAAATTCTAACATTTCTCACATGCGCCGGCCCTAACGTACTTCAGATTTGTTGTCTACTTTAAAAATAATAGACTAAAAACTCCACAGGATTTGTTCAGAAAATTTAGATACGGCATGTATATCAACAGAAAAAAGGGGTGCTTTTAAAACAATTATCAAATATAATTGTTTCGTAAATTTATTCTTTCTGCTCACATATAAAAATATTTAATCATCAATAATATTTATTTATTAATAAGTGAATCTTACATTCACCCTTTTGAACTTCTTTCTTTGCTTCAAAAAAATATTCTATGTATATTTTCAACTTATAAAGTACCTATAACTCCTGAGTAATATTTTTGCTCTTATCGAAAAATGTTCAAATAGATAGTACAAATATTTTATCAAAAGCGAAGTAGTGTCGTTGCAACAGCCAGATTTCATTTGTGTTCTAATTTTAACATAAAACGTATAAATATATAACCAATTTGACTTTATAGAAAGCAATGCTTCTGCTTTATTTAATTAAAAACAACTCAAGGTTATTGTAATATTTTTAAATATTAATAACGTTTAGGTCAATTTTCTCAATAAAGTATAAGGTCCATAAAGTATTTAGGCGAAATTTTTATTCGTAAATGTAAAGAATAGATAATTTATTATTAAAAAATGTCATTTTACTAAAGACATTATTGAAAAAAGATTTTGTTAATGCAATAAAATATAATTATTTCATTCTTTATTCTAATTTTAACAAACATGAAAACTGCAAAATCCTTCTCATGCAATATGAATAATCCCCCTCTCAATTCCAAGAGAATAAATGAATTTCTTGGGGAAAGTGATAAATAATGACGACTAATTAATGAATTATTCAATATTGGTTATTTCTTTAAGGCAATTGGGTATTTTTAGAATAAAGAATTTTGAAATCCGCTGATACCAACCCGACCTTGCAAGAGCTTGGTTTGCGAATTCCCCTTTATGCTGTTCTTTTCTAGTCCGTTGTAAATGAAACCATTTGGGTCTCTGCAGGTATCTATTATTGGAGCTCAAGTTTCTAAGGACACCAACTTTCATTTGAGCCGCAACATGAGTGAACCCCCAGTTTTTTCTGTATATTCTTCCCTGACTTTTAGCTTATTACAAATGATTTTAACTATTATGAGTGAATCCAATTTTGTTAACAATAATGTGAAAAAATTAAGAATTTGTATAACCTGAATCATCGAAAACTTTCAGTATTCAATAGTACAGGCATATCATATTTTTTAAATCCTATTTACACAAGTATAATCTAAAATTCAACTTACCTTTCATCGTTTTTAATCGTGTTCTACGAATTTGCTCGGCACTTTTCACGTACCCATATACACGCAAATTCTCCAAAGGAACTTGCATTATTTTTTTATGGCGATATTATTTACCGTCCGAAGCGTTGCGGTAAGGCGCTGTGCGCTTACGGCCTACCTCTGTAACTGCACCATAACGTCCCGATAGTTAAGTCGAAGCGAGAGGCACACGTGGATGAGCACAATAGCGAGCTCACGTGGAGAAGCAGTGTAGCTCCGATGTCTACTGAAGCCGATGGGATAGACCGAATCGGATTATTTCGTGCAATCGAACGAGCTTTTCAATAACCTTGACAGCAGTGCAATCTTAGACGCGAATATATTATAGCACGAAGTAGTATCGCGAAGTTAGTGGATCAGCATATATGTGTATCATGAAATTAACCAATTAAAAAAAAATTAACGGATTTTGAAAGAAGAATAGACAATCCTCATACGCATGTTAGCTACTTTTGTGTTACTTGAAAAAAAATATTTCTTTAAATGTATGAATTAGAGTAAATGACGGAAAACTGTATGGTGAGGAAAATTAAAAGGAATGAAACGTACAATAAATTCTGACAATTTAATTAATTGGATAGGATGCCAAAAGTTAAAAGACCATTTGGAAAAAGTTAAATTTAATTAAAAATAACTTTACAAAGTTTTAATTAGTCTCTGTGCAAGAACAACACAAAGTCAATCTATTCTTATCACAAATGGCACGATGGAAGCGTTCAAAAAATGTTTAGACGTTTCTGTCGGCTGCCCTTAGACAAAAGTGGCAGCATGTCCAGTTGTTTGTATTTCGCAATTAAAATTTTTTTTGCTTGAAAAACTTTCGCATTTAGGCTGCAAAGGCCAGAAAGAATCATTTTACCTTTAGTAAATGTCAAACGTATTCGATGGCGTGGGGTATTACGTTACCCTAAACGATTTGCTTTCTTGGGCACATTTTTTGCGGATATCTAACGCACTAGTTCAGAGCGGGGCCAAATGCAGAATGACTAAACTGAATTATGGTTAGGTTTTAGGAATGAAAACAAACCTTGCTGAATCAGGGACGTAGTTTGAGTTTCGCGTGAGATAAGGTATTATCCCACATCTGAGTTATGGGGTTAATAGTAAACTATAAGACTGCTCGTGAATATTTAATTGAAATTAAAATTTCATGTAAATGGGTTGCACTCTTGTAGCTACCTAATAGGCTTTCCGATTCATCAAAGAAAGAAAAGAAGTATTAGCTAGGCAGAGATAAAGAATGATCGTTTCTAAACAAAAAGACCTGTCATTGGAACACAATCGGACCATCTCTGTCTATCTCACATATTAGAAACAGAGATCCCATCGACATCGGGCATCAAAGTCCCAACCTCTAACTATCAAGTCTTTACGTGAGAATTCTGAAAACTGTGTTTTTCGTGGACAGTTAATGTAATATTTATAAAACTAAGTGGTTTGTCGCAAAATAACTTATTAATATTTTTGGTTATTAAACTGCATCATTATTATGTACTAGATATGCAAAAGTACCTGCTTCGCACTTGCATACTGCTGTCTTCGAATTGTATAAGACAGCGAAAGACTGAGTTGATTCTGTATATTGACAGATTATTTAAGAGAAAGCTCTCCTTCTAGACATAATACGTTAAGGGGGTGGGGTCTTTTAAAGTATCATTATAATTGCAATAAAATAAGTATCATCCAGGGGGGGGGGGTAAAGTTCCTGAAAAATGTGTCCCGTCCTTTGTGAATGGCCCCTGACATTTGTCTCCGTATAAGAAATAAAATTTCAAAATATTTTTTACTACGCAGTAAAACCCACCCGAAACGTGTGACACGCCCCTGACTAAGAGGCTGAATTTTATGTTATCGTAAGTCCCGAATTTGACATTAAATCCAGCTTTTACTCTAATTTTTTCTTTTACATGCCTGTAATAAACAAAAACTTTTTTCGATTCACTAATTAAAACCTCTTCCTCTATTGCGATAGCCTTGACTACTCATTTCGGGCGATATTTGAAGCTAATTAGAAAAAGTTACCTTCAATAAGAAAACCTTCTTTTTGTAATTAAAAATATGTATGAAATAAACTCAAAAACAAAACTATAAACATAAAATTAACATTTTTTCAAGTTGAGATAAATAATGATTTTTACAAAATGTGTGGTTACTTAGTACTTACCTCTCACGCAACTGTATTTTTATCAAAAAATTGTCACGTTATAATGCAAATAATTTTTTTTATTTAATAAATCTCATAAACACTGTCGGTCTGTGTGCTTCATGCGCATTTATGCACGGAACTTTTAAAATTGTAGGTCAAACCATTTACAACTGTAATTTGGTTGTTTCTATTTATCATTTGGTAAAGAGACTAGATTCTCATCACATGTCTCAGGCTTCATACTCGATTGAAGTATATCCGAAATTCAAAATTGTTTATACAGGTATTATGTTGAACTGTTTTACATTAAATTTATTTATTATTAATTTGTGTACGCCGGACATCATATAAAAATGGCCATACAAAATTTGTAAATTTTGTTTGATATGGGCAACATTTCTCTCGTTAATACTTTTTCACTTCTTACAATGTATGACTGGAAACGGAAATTCTTATCACGATTAACACATGAACTATATACGTTTTATCAGCAAAAAATATCCAGAAGCAATTTAGAGATATTTTTGCAAGGGTGAATTTTTCTCTTCAGCCATTTTTTTATCTTTTACAATTCTCTACACGATTAAATCTGCAATTTTTAATAAAATTGCTCATAAGTGAAATCAAAACTATATGCTTTTTATCAAGAATAGTCTAAAACATATTTGAAGATCTTTTAGAATGAACAAATTTTTCTTTTTCACATTTTTTCTTATATAGCATATTTTAGCTGGATAATTAATTTTTTTTTCAATAATATATTTTTAGCTAAAAAAATTATACCTCTTATCAAAGAATGATCACAAGAAAATTTAAAAATCTTTTCGAGACAACTGTTTTCTTTCAAAATGTTTTGTATCTTGCATACTATGGATAGAAAATTAAATTTTTATTAATGATACCTGCGACTTCAAATTTCACATAAAACTAACACTCTCACACTTCGCATAAGAATATCAAAACTTGAAAGAAGTTAATGCTGTTAAGGAAAAATATCGTCAAAAATTATCCTCTGTCGTAACCACGTAAGTGCTATTAACCCTTTTACGGTTACGCTTCCCCTTCCTCTTTTCACATTTCCCTTTTCATCCTTTCCCCCTGCCCTTCAACCCCTTTCTCTTTTTCTCATTTCCCCATTTTTATTTTCACCCTTTCCACTTTCTCAGTTTCCCCATTTCCATTTACCGTTTTCCCTTCCCCTTTTGACCCTTTTTCCTTTCTTCTTTCTCCATATCCCCATTTCCTTTACCCTTGTTCTTTTTCCTATTATTTCCTTTTCCATTTTCCTTTCCCTGTTCATCCTTACCAGTTTCTCATTTTCTTCATCAATTTTTATTTTCCCTATTACCTTTTTCTGTTTCCCTTTCCCCTATTTAACTATTTTCTCCTTTTCCTATTTTCTTTTTTTCCCTTTCGAAAAAATTTAATAATGAAAGGTTTCAAAGAAAAAATACTTCAATTTACATCATATGATATTCCCACTTCTGCCGGGTATCCCACTTGCATGGTGCAATGCAAGTATAGCGAACGTAAAGTTTTTCGTGTAGCCTGCTTTTAAAATGCTTTCAAACTTTCAAAGCAATTTCTCTGTCATGAAAAAATAGGAAAAATAGTAGCGCAAATACTACAAATGTTTTTGCAAAGACAATTTTTTTGTGTCCTTTAAACAATTTTCTATTCAATAACTTGAATAAAAGTGCGAAACTCAAATCATCAT
Organism: Druon quercuslanigerum; assembly: GCA_010014905.2. Lineage (NCBI taxonomy): Eukaryota > Metazoa > Arthropoda > Insecta > Hymenoptera > Cynipidae > Druon > Druon quercuslanigerum. Next base: position 6,075 of record JAAAKG020167111.1, read on the forward strand.
TAGATTCTGATATAAAAATTACGTCAATTTTACGTGCTATGTCGTTTTCATATCAAATCAATTCGTAAAGTTGCATAAATAAACAATAACAACATTAATTTTTAAATATATGGAATTTATGTCATTCTCCCGCAAAATAGGATGGCGCCATTAGTTTTACTGTATCTCGTATACTTAAACAACTTATTAAACAAAATTGGTTAAACAATTTAAAGATTAAATTTTTTCCCACAATATGCGGTGGAATTTTAGGGATTTCGAAACTTCTGAAAGTAGCTGTCGACCTTCAAGAGTCCGAAAGGCTGGGGAGGCACAATGGTGGAATAGGAAGCTCGAAGAGCTTCGCAGGCAAATCAGAGAGAGGTTCAGACGTGCCAGTACTGGCACGATGGGTGACCTTTGGAACTTATCCAGGACAATGAGGGATGAATACAGGAGTGCAATACGTATAGCAAAGCATTAAAGCTGGACCAACTTTTGCACAGACATCCAGGAAGGAGCAGAGGCGGCTAAACTGTAAAAACTGCTTTCTCAAAATCCGGACGCTATTTTCGGCGCTCTAAAATTGACGGTGGGAGATACTCAGAGTCGGACGGGGACACCTTAGCTCATCTGATCAAAGCACATGTTCCGGGCTTTACAAAGTTAGGAGAAGAGAGTAGGACACCTCTGAGGCAATAATAGTCGCCTGTGGCTCAACTGCGCCCGAATCGGTGGCTAGCCAACGAGATTGTTACCCCTGCCAGAGTCAGGTGGGCCCTGAAGTCCTTCAGCCCTTTTAAGTCTCCCGGTCCAGATGGCATATATCTAATCTTCTTACAGAAGGCTGGTGAAATCATCATAGGGCCGATTGTGAGACTTGCTAGGGCTACTCTGACTTTGGGTTTATGTTCCGGCGGCATAGAGGGGTGCCAGAGTATTCTGAGAGCAAGCAGGATTGTGTATACCTTACCAAATTATTTCCGTCTTATTAGCCTCACATCTTTCCTTCTAAAAACTATGTAAAGGCTTGTGGATAGATATATCCGCGATAAGGTCTGGTCAAGTGGACCACTTTAAAAGCATCAACACGCCTATACGGCTGGTCACTCGATGGAGACAGCCCTAAGCACAGCAGTTAACCTGATCGAAGGACAACTGAGGCTAAAAGGCCTTGCGATTGGAACCTTTATGGACATTGCAGGAGCCTCTAACCTCACCTCAGGAGAGGTGATCAGGGCGGACATGATCTCACATGGATTGCCTATGGCAGTTGTAAAATGGACCTGCCACATGTTGGCCAATAGAAACGTAACTACAACTAAGGGTGATACCACTTTATGTGGAACCGTAGACTCAGGATATCTGCAGGGAAGTGTCTTGTCACCCCTGCTGTGGTGCTTGCTTGTAGATGAACTCCTTCATCTGCTCACTAGTCAAGGCCACTACGTTATAGGCTATGCGGACGATATATTGATTATCGTGTGAGGTCAGCATCTGGATACGCTCCTCGGAGTAATGGAGCAAGCACTAAGATTAGTAGATTCTTGGTGCAAGAAGACTGGGCTATCAGTCAATTCGAACAAGCAGGACGCAGTTGTATTCAACAGAAGTTATAAGTGGAGAACGACGAGAAAACTGAAACTGGCAGGACAATAACTGAAAATCAAAGTACAAGCCAAATATCTAGTATTTATCCTAGGTAAGAAGTTGTCATGGAAAGAGCACCTGGAAAACAAGTGCAAGAAGCTAGTAGCGACTTTCTGGCTCTGTAGGAGAGCCATAGGGAAAAGCTGGGGCTTGAATCCGGAGACACTGATGTGGATCTGCACAGCGATCCTGCGACCCAGGCTTATCTATGCAGCGGTGGTCTGGTGCAGCAGGGTCGAATTGTCTACTGCTAAGGCTCGACTGGCATGAATTAGGGACTGATTCTGAGAGGCATCACGGGTGCCTCGAAGTTGACACCCAAAATGGCTCTAATGGCATTTATAGGTTTGGAGCCCCTCCATTTTACCATCAAGGCCGTGGCTGCGAATGCGGCTTTGAGATTAAACATGGTAAATGATAGCAGTATCTAAACAATAGTGCGGCTACCTAAAGATATTGCGAGGAGGCCGACACTGAGCATGCTTGGGGACAAAATGTCCACTCGACGCTATCTCTTCGACAAGAAGTGAAATGGCTTAACGGTGAGGCACACCTGCCCAGTGATGAAGACAACTGGCTCACAGATGGCTCCAGGATCAGGAAGAACGCAGGAACCGGTGTATACCGTAGAAGGAAAGAAATGGGTTTCACAATGGCGATGGCGTCCTGTTCCACAGTTCTACAATCTGAGATTATGGCCTTACTCCAGTGCGCCTATAAGGCAGGGGAGTATGGCAATAAAAAGAACACTCGTAGCTGCTCAAACAGCAGGGCTGCTGTCATGGCTCTGAATGGAACAACGGCCAAGTCACTACTAGTTTGGCAGTGCTTTGAGGCACTGAATAGGCTAGCGACAGACAATTGAGTCACTCTGCTTTGGATCCCTGGACACATTGGAAGTAAGGGCAATGAGATATCGAACAGGCTAGCTAAACTAGCAGAAAAAAAAAAAATTACTGGACCTCAGCCAGTTGCAGGCATTTCCAGTAGGTTCGCTACTGAAGACATTAACAGTTGGCTGACCATGGAAGATCAAGACGAGTGGAGTTGTGTCTCTGGCTGCACACAAGCTGAAACACTCCTAGGCTCGAAGCTATAGCCCTATATTACTCAAGCTCGGGAGAAAGGAAGTCAAAGTCCTAACATAAATGTTTTTAGGGCACGGAAACCTCCAGTACCACAGACATAAGATAGGGCTTGAAGAAAGTCCATTCTGATGACTGTGCGGAGAGGAAACGTGTCATACTCACAGGCTGTATCTGCATTAATAAGTCTGCAATATCGGGCAACAGCGTAGCAGCGATCCTCTCCCTTTGGAGAGGGCTATAGAGTCACTCTGGAGGCTTAGAAGGGGACGCAATGGGTTTACCCGGCGTCAGGGGCTGTAACGGTCTCAATCCAGAACATTAATAATGAAAATAACATCGCTATGCCGTGAAATGCTTTAATTCACAATATTTTTTCGTGTACAATCAAGCTCAAGGTTACTCAATATTTAACACGTTTGATTAAGTTGTAGTGCAGTCAATATTTAGTTTTAGATTGCAAAAGTTCGGAACAACATCAAATCGCGCATTTATCTTCATGTTGTGTCCTAATCAAACCCCAAGAAGTCTCCAACAAATGAGGCTCCTGTTAACAAAATAGCGACAAAAATAGCGTTTTAAGGATATATCTCGTTTTCGTTTTACTTTACATCAAAAGTAGGTCTATAGTAAGTTGTAGAGCATACAATTTTCTATCACTTTGTTATAAACAATTTTTTTTTATATTAATGGATTACGAGTTATCGCAGAAAAAAGCGCAGCACTTTTTTGCAATTTACAAAAAATGTCAAATTTTACCTTAAACTTAGGAAGATTATTACTTATTGTTATCGTTATTATATTGCTATGATATCATTATGTATTTTTAAATAATATAATATATAATTAATTTATTATATTGTATATAAATACATACGTTTCTGTCTTTTAGAGCACCTGAATGGTTCTAGTAGACTTCTTTTTCAAAGCCTGGATGGGTTAGGTTCATTTATGTGTTCTTGAAGGTCAGCAGGATTTTCTTAGGGATGGCCTTCCTCCTCTTTCTTATGTTCTTCTTTTTTTCCTCCTCCTTTTTATTTTTTCTTTTCATGCTAATAATTTTGTCACAATGTCGGCTGCTCTAAGCTCCTCTTCGTTTTCCTCTTCTTCGTCAGAGTCTGCTAGGATTTCTAAAACTTTTTCTTAGGAGTATCGATTGCTGAACAAGCAGATGATGAAGCACTTCAAACCAGCTTTCTTGCAGCCACATTCCGAACGGAATGCTGTTTTTCACTTACCGGAAATAAACAGCAACAATTACTGTGAAGCAGGATCTTTTTTGCTTGTTACTGAAGAATGTCCGTTTTACTTCGCTCCCATCACATTTCTTTTGGATTTTTTTCTTGTTTATTCATGTTTAGTACTCGAAGGTAGGTCCGTACAGAGTGTTTTCGTGCATTTTCTCTTTTCGGGGACAATGTTTGTAACGAAGACAGCGATGAGAGCGCTGAGGAGCATTTGCTAGGGAAGATCCGTAGAGTGCAAGAATGAAATTTATTTATGAACTACAAATTTTCCTTTACCATATTTTTTCATAAGTCTTACCTTTGCTTGGGTTTTTCTACAAACAGTTGGATGCTGTTTTGCTTACACATTCATGAGAAATATAAGATCTACATCTTCACTTACGAGGAGTACTGAGTTGTATAGTGGAGACATACAGACATACAGAAATTTTTCTTGTGTGACACTTGCCACCATCGACTCTTCAAAATAAATCACTGCACAAAATGTTTTTATTTAGAATCGTAATCTTTTAGCACTCTTATTGCTCTTTCTGGCTGCATGAGTTCCATCAAAAACAACAATGGCATTTTCAGCATTATGCGCCAATACGTACTGCACGTAGTTCGCATAGATTGATACAGAATATTCGCGGCGATGCGATTCGAATCTATATAATAGAAGTGCATTATCCATGTCATCTGTGAGAGGCAGAAAGCTTTATAGAGATAAGATTTGACGGAATGGCGCATTCCATCATTGGACACCAATGATAAAGTAAATGTTCAAATTTCAGATACTCTAAATAATCTAAGGTCTAAAGTATATTTTCTTTGGTTTATGCTTACCACGTAAAATTTGAAACTATGAGTCAAAGTTCTTGTGCAGGTCTTACGGTCTTCATTAATTTAAAAGAATAAAAATGAAATTACTGAGTTTTTTAATTAATATTCTAACGTTTAGGTTATCACTGCGTGCCTTTTTGAGAGAATATAAATACATCATACATAAATAACGATTGTTCCTTACATGTAATTACAGAAAAATTGGTTTAAAAATAGTTGTCGATAGTTAAGAGTCAATTTTTACAGAGATAGACGACGTCAGAATTTTAATGAACCGACTTTCTAATAATTTCGTTTTTCCTTCTGTCAATTTAACGAAGACCGTAAGACTTACAAAAAAATTCTCACTCATATTTACATTGACGGTCGAAGAAAGGATTGATTTGATTCTTATCAAATCTACTTATTAAAACTTGACAAATTTTGCAAATTGGAAAAAAGTGCTGCACTTTTCTCTACCATGAGTCGTAAAATATTAATGTGGAAAAAATATGTTTATTAGAAAAATGATAGGGAATTCTATGATCTATAACTTTTTTTAGAACTTCTTTTGCCCTAAAGTGAATTGAAAACGAGATATTTCCAAAAAACGCGAATTTTACCGCTATTTCGTTAGCGTCAAGTTTTGTCTTCCCCAGACCTTTTGCAACCTCAATTTTTTTTTTCTTTCCACTGACTGGACCATTGGCGAAAAAGGTCCATTTATTATTGCGACGAATTTTAGGGAGAAAAGCTAAGTGTTAATAATACGGTTATTCGCATTTTTGCGCTTTTCCTCCGTCTCACAGAAAAAATGGTCATTTTCAGTCAATTTTAATCAACGAAAGCTTATTTTACTCCTTAAAATATTATTTGATGTTTCAGTAGTCACGGTTTTACGGAGAATATTATAGTTAGAAACTATGCTTACAATTGTTATTAGTTATTTATTTGGAAAATTTAATCGTTTTCCGAATAATATTGAATAAGAATGTAACGCATATAGTTGTTAAGAATCCTTAGAAAACAAGATCTGCTATTGTTTATTAAATTTTCATTACAATTACGGCTATTGTCTAAGATTAAAATAAAATGTGCAAAAAGAAAATTACGTAGTACAAACATTGAAATCATTTACTTAATTTAGCAGATACTCTTAGACGTCTTTAAAAAGGTGGACAACAGTTATGAATTACACTACTGCCGAGCTGATAAACACAGTTAAAGATTAAGTAATCTTGAGCATGGCTGTACACCTAGAACAAATTTGAACAGATGCTGTGACATTGCAAAATTTCTTAGCGATAATAGATAAACATTCGCATGAATATTTACATCAGAAATAAATTATAAGACGAAAAATCATATCAAAATTTAGCAGAAAGTTTGCATAAGTAAATAAGACTTCAGATAAATATACAGGTGGTAGAAAAAAATCCAGATAAATGATCATATAATAGATAAAATTCCAAAAAAGTTTCTTCTTTCTTCTCATACAACGAAAAATTTGATATCCACAAGAAATGGGCTAAAGTATGAAAAGACTTCCATGTGATTAGTCACATAAATAATGTAGCTCACAACAGTAATTTCCGCTAATTTTCTGTGAACTCCAAATTTTTTCGAATTAATAAAAGCTACAATTTAACTTGCCGGAAATGGGACTCCCAGAACATGTCACTTGCCGCAAACGTTACATGCCGGACGTTGGCATGATCCCGGCCCGTTCCATTAGCGGTTTTTAAATGATTTCCCAAACTTTAAACTCAATATTTAATTTCGCGTGAACGTGCTTTGTACGTTGCAATAAATATCAAATAGAATTTCAAGAATATCATTGATAAATAAATTAGTGAAATGTATTTAAAATTATAGTTATATTATAATTATTATTATATTCACCAATATAATTGAAGGATGCAATAAATGTAAAGATCAGAGTACAAACGATATTCATTATGAGCAAGTAAATGGAAAACTGGATTTTGGGTATTAATGTGAGATTTTTTTAATGGTCTCACTAATGAGTACCGTATATTTATTTGTATGTATATACATATAATAATCGTTGACTCATACGTTATTATAGAAGTCAAATATCTCGCCTCATATATTTACATATAATAAATCAGATTCAAGGAGAAAAATTTAGTAAGGTTCTAAAGTAGTAAAAAATGATGTAACTATTTATATATTATATATTGTGTAACCGTGCGGAAATCTGAATGGCACCTGGCTGACGTGTCGAAAACGGTAACTGTGAGATGCCGGGCGACCTTTTAGAGTACGCAGCCATATGCTTGCATGCGGGGCTCTACAAGGATGGACGAACCCCTTTCCCTAGCTTATCGTGGTAGCAACAACAATGATAACACTAAACATAGATATAGTAAATGCGGTTCACAGCAACAGAATGCGCAGGGCTCCCAAAAATGGGTCGAACATTCATGCGGACCACTCTAGACCTGGGGCAGCCAATGAAGATGCAGTCAATGCGATAGATCGGCGGAATGTTGGGGCTTTTAGCTGAACGGAGCGACAAAATTATGACTTGCTAGAATGCTATGAAAGGAGTGTAACCCCTGCACAAAAGAATTACATGGCACGACTGCATGCTCTATGGTGCCAGAAACACTTGTTCAGTATGTGACTGAGGGTTGATATCCGAGCCGGTACCAATGGAAATGTTTCTATGTACTTCAACCGGGCACCGGTGGTTAAGACTCTACCTTAAGCTGTAGATCCCCTTAGAAACAGGCTGCTTACGTACCGAGTTGTAGACCACATGCCGAGGATCTAGTCTTAAGGGTCGAATTCGATTTTTGAAAAGACTTGAAATTGAGTCAGTGATTTCTTTGCGCTTGAAGTAGTAGCTTTTTTGGGATTTCGCTGTTCACATCATCATTAATAATGGTTTTGATGTTGTTCTACTGGATTCAGTACTTGATGTTCAGAATCCCTAGCATTTTTGCCTGCAGCGTCAATCAGGTCTTCGTTAGCCTAGTCTTTCAGAGGGACTTCTTCAATATGAAGCTGTTGTTCCAATTTCATTTTGATAGTAGCTGTTACTCTGGTTACTTAAGTAAGAAGAGTCGAAGAAGTTCTCTCCTCACACTTTACCCACTTTTGCTTGTCAAAAACTAAAGGTGCACAAGGTGTCACTTAAAAATATTTATGTTGAACAAAATTCCTCCAAAAAATTTGACTGGATTACTTTTTTTTACACAATTCACAGATGTCTTAAAAACGGCTCTAAAAAGTAGCTTTTTCATTATTTTTCAATTTTTTCATCATTGCGCATTTAATATAATGACTTTTTACGTAAAATTGTCTGCTATTTTCAAATCGGCTGTCGGAATTTCAAAATTTTGCACTATTAAGTTTATATCGCTCAAAACAAACTTAAAAAAGATTTTAAAACTTTCGCTAATTGAAAATTTCGGTACCCGACATTAAATTTATTTTGTATATATATTAATTATTCAGTATATCATTATTGTACGGGACTCGACAATTTCGAGTATATTTGTTAATTTCAGCAACCTAGTGTACCTTGAACAAATACTGAAACATTATTATGAAATTATTTTGAGGTCTTAATACAAATTTATATCCTAAAATTGTTATTTAGGCAAATTTAAATAAAACTTACAAAATTTTTTATTTTAAGTTACACACACACATTTCAATTCAGATAGTATTTAGTCATTTTTTCAAGAAAGGAAAATTAACCAGTTTTCAGATACTAATATTGCTTTGTGTATTACCAGAAATTAAAGAAATATATGATAAAATTTAATTTTTATATAATCTCCTGAATGTAAATCAAAATTTCAATTAAATTAGTTTGTGATTTCGAAGTTTGGCTTATTCGTAATGGTCATCAAACAGCTTCATCGATGTACCCAACTAAATTAATTTAATCGAAGAAGGTGACTATTAGGTAAATCCTCTGGCTATAAGTAACATTTGTTATCGTCTAAAAACTTATGGATATTTGAGAAATGTTTTACAAAAATATAGTATCTTAGAATCGGATGCTTTACAAGATCCCAAATTATTTGACGGAGTTCGATATTTAGCTACAATACCTTACGTCGCCGTTTTTAAAGCTATACAAAAGATTAAACTTCTTGCTTTTTCGTAGAAAAGTCTTTCCACTGAAACTTTCTCTATGTTAGGATAATACACAGCATAATATATTCTAAAGTTGTATCTTAAAGAGATTCACCACTTGCTGTTTCATTGTGGTATTACGCTTGATGCTCTCCTACGATGTTTCTGTTGATGTGGTTACCGACGATTATCCAACGCTAGCCAAGACAGCCTCAGCATGCATAATTGATGTTCCACTACTTAATGTTTGTCGCTGATGTTTTTGTTCGCGAGCTGTTTGATTATTAGGGAGATTAGTTAGAAAGCGTCAAGCCTTTTAAAATGTTTAATAGATTCTTCATGATAAATTATGCGTAACCAATACGAAAGGAACAGAAACGTATAAGTCATTGACTGCTGTTCCTTCTCTGCTTGAAGGTAAGCAAGAGCGAGGAATTAACGCAATAGACTTCGTACAACACTGTTCCTAGGTGTGCGCTCTCTAGCCGCGTGTATGCTTGCGAGGCAATCATCGTCATCATGAATCTTCATTAATGATATACTCCATGTTCTCATTAGGATCTCCACAAAGGCTGCATGTGTCAATAACCGTCGCAATACTGAGGATGTGGCCTTAGTAATTCCTCATCTTGATTACCCAGTCCTGGATCCCAATGAAAAATCCTTCCGTCTCCGAAAAGAGTTCTTCCCGCCTTAACCAAAGTTTTGAGGAATCACTATCCACGCAAGGAAGATCTAATGTTGCGGGGTATTTCTTGTACAGTTGTTCGCCTCAAACATGAGTTATTATCATTATATTTATTCATTTATATATTATTATTATCTTATTTTTCTATGAGGCCAAAGATGGATACAACTCAATATGTCGAAGGCATTTTTTGTTAGAGTTGGATATACAGTGATAAGTGAATAGTGATAAGGGCAGTGTGTCTAATTTGACATATTGGACTCAGACTGGTTTTTGACACCTCCATGCACGGACTAGGTTGTAGTCAAGTACATAATAAGGAGAAAAAAGCTTAAGGTAAGTTCCGAAGCACCAGAACCTCAGTAAAGGTAGGCACACAAATTTCCAGAGGTACTGGCTCAGGGATCGAATTCCGGACCTGAAACCTCAATCCATCCTTTCCAACTAATGATTGACGACACTTTAACAAACTCAGGAAAATAAAGAAAAAGGACTATTTTCAGTCTGATGAATGAACGCAATATACTCCTATGTATTTTTATGCATATATAAAAAAATCCAACATCCTTAATAATAAAAATTATGGTAGGTTTTTCGGTCATTTAATTTTCACTGTATAAATAACGACGTTTCGCCCACTCGACGTTGAACATACCATTTTCATGGACGAAGTCAGCGTGAGCCATGACAATGGAATGCTTGAAATTAAATGCAATGGGGCTTTTACTTTTAATTTTAATAAGTATTTATTTTTTGAAATTTTACATTAAGACTTGGAAAGTCACATTAACCTGATTATGTCCTACGTCTAATTGGAGAAAGTTCGTTTTTCTTTATGGAACTAAAATAAAGTGACCAATAAAACGAAAAACCTATCATCATTTTAATTAATACAACTTGGTAAAAAACCATATCAACAACTTAAATCCTTTATAATATATAGGAATTTATAAAATTATAAGCGCGGAAACTAAAAAAAAATTTCTTCCTGGATAACACAATAGACAATTTAGTTCAAATTTTATAATGATGTGACCATTGTTTACTATATTCTAGAAGAGTTTAAAGGAGGAAATGTTGGATGTTCTTCATATCCCCTTGTTATTCGCAAGACTTAATCAAAAAATTATACAATTTTTTGCGTTCTATGAACAACAATGCCTAGTCAACCTGAAAAATTTGGAAAGTTGAAAAAGGGGAATAATCAACTCCAAATACTTTTGTTTCATGTTTCACTCTACATTGCAGAGGTAAAAATATTTGATACACATGGCAGTGCACTGGATGTTCAGATCTGGCATATCCTTACGTATATGGCACACAATTGACCATTGTCAGGAAATTCTTCGCTTTCTTTATGGGACATGGGAGCAAAATGTTGACGTTAACCCGTTTTGCAATAATGTCATATAATCCATAAAAAATACCCAGATGATCACTCCAAAATCAAACTCCAATGACATCACCAGTGGACTGATATGATATTGTAGGGCGCGTTTCGTTGCTCTCTATGAAGATAAAGTTTCCAATTGAATCTGTTGTTAGGAACTGATAGTTTTCAGGATAAATTAAGTTTTCTATATATAATGGCTGGTGATGGCGCTCCTTAAGTTCAACTCTCCAAGTCAATTTTATAGTCGCAAGAATGCAAAAAGGGAAAAGGGGAATAATCATCTCCAATTCTTTTATTTTATGTTTAATTCTACATTTCAGAGGAAAAAATATTTGATACGCAATGCAGTCGACGGAATGTTTAGGGCTGGCATATCCCTACGTATACGGCACACAATTTACCATTATCAGGAAATTCTTCGCGTTCTTCAGGGGACATGAGAACAAAATGTTGACGTGGCATTTGTATTACTTTAATCCGTTTTGCAATAATGTCGTATAATCCATGAAAAATACCTAGATGATCTAAAACTCCAATGACATCACCAGTGGATTGATATGATATTGTAGGACGCGTTTCGTTGCTGTCTATAAAGATAAAGTTTCCAACTGAGTCTGTTGTTAGGAACTGATAATTTTCAGGATAAATTAAGTTTTCTATATATAATGGCTGGTGATGGTGCTCCGTAATTTTAACTCTCCAAGTCAATTTCATGGTCGCAAGAATACATTCTCTGGCATGAAATGGAGCGGCAGCAATTGGTCTAGGAGAAGAAGATTGTCTTCCAGGCGTATGTGACCTTGAAGTACTAGGGCGCTCGGACTGCGAGCATAATTCTGCAAGAGAAAGTAGAAACTTAATCTTACAATATCATAGGCTTTAAAAAGGATTGGAATTATTCATGTGTCATGAAATAATACTTTTACTAATTTCATCTCAATGAATAGCTATCATAAGTCACTTATAAGATTTTTGAAGAAAACATCGATGTTCAGGAAATGTTCTATGTATTGATGTTCAGATATATTTAATTGATGGGTGTTGTAAATTATCTGACAATGGTATCTTAAGTACACTTTTTAAAATACCTTACCAATTTGTGGGGAAAGTAATGTAACGTATGGGTGAGCAGAGTCAAAAGCGCTACAGGAAAAAGTTCCACATACGATAACAAAAAAAAAAAAAATTTGTTGCTCGTTCTGATATCTTCCATCAATTCTTCAAATCATAATAAATCCATCATAGCCGTTTGCGGCTGTTAAAAGCTGTTTTGAAGACGGCGGCTAAGGTTCACTTGTTTCTTGTCCAGAAAGTAGTTTTATCGCCACCGTTTCTTTTTAATACAATATTTGTTTCTAAATGTATTTTGTTATAAAATTCTATTTGTTCGTAGAATCTTAACCTTCATAGTAAAGAGTTCATATTTTACTGGGAAGTTCAATTACTTGGTTTAATGTTAAACTCTTTTGTTTAAAATCATTTTGTTCTTGTTAAAGATTCATCATTTTAGTTAGAAATTCACCTCTCATGTTGAAAATTAAACTATTTGATTAAAAGTTTGCTCTTTTTCTTAAACAATTAATTTTTTTGGGTAAAAATTGATGTTTTTATTTACAAATGTAACTACTTACTAGAATGTCGAACACTTTTGTTCAAAAGTCTTTTTTTGTTGCTAAAAATTTATCATTATAGATAAAATTTTATCTTCATGAATCAAAATTGAATCATTTTGTTGAAAATTTCACTGTTATGGTACAAAGGTCACCTAAACTCATAAAAAAATTATATTTAGAAGAAAACAATTTTTGACATTTTTTAAAAACTTAAAAAACTAAAATCGTGTTTTTTAAAATGCATGTCCTCTAATTTGTAAATTTTTTTATCAGAAGCCATACACGAGCTTTAAAAGTCTTGTAAGTTTTAACTGGGTACTGTCAGTGGTTAATGAGAAAATAAATAACTTGTAAGGTTTAGAACCTTTCTAAACAAAGAAGCGAACCAGCATCTTACTGCAGTTTTTAAATGCGGGTACTATATTAGAGTCTTCGGAATTACAAAAAAGCTTCGTCATCACTTCCGTCTTTAAAATAGGAATGACAGTGTGTATTTATTGTGTACCCTTAATCGTAATACAATTGTTCAATATTTTACTAACGTGCTTCTTCCGCCATCACAAGGTCCTTCGCCATGTGCAGTTGCATGTAAGTTCCATTCCACTTTACATCCAAAGTATTGCTCGTGGAGTAGCAAGTTGGCAAATTCATTACCATTTTTGTACTGGGCCGCTGAACCATCTTAATTGTTTACAACAAAGTTCAGAGTAGTTCCCAATTATTCTCGTCAAAAATATATTAGCTTTCTTTTATAGAAATGAGCAGTTACCGTATCGTGTTCTTTTATATGTGATATTATAGCGTCACGTATTCTTTTTAATTCACCTTCAGGTGTTCTGTAGGATGTCACAAATAGATCAGCCGGCACTTGTGTTTTTGACAATCAATCGTCTTGTTTTCAGCAAAATCTAGTTAAACAAAAATTTTACCCAACAATAAATTATAGGTCGTGCTATTGATATACATACTTTCTTGTTTGATAACAAAAACATGTCGAAGAAGTCGTTTCATATCTTCACTTAAGCTGTTAATAAATTTGTCTGCTAGGGCCACAACAGTTTCTAAATCTGATCGATCCACGTTTAAACACTTTTTAATTTTCATATCTCCAACCAAATTTTTAATGTAGGCTCTTTCTAAAAGAAGTTTAAGGTTTAAGCAATGTTTGACAGTTGAAAATGGTAGAGGATTATACATAACCAATTGTTTTGTATTCCTACTAATAAACATAAGTTTAGCGTTTGGATCAGGAATGCAGATGCCAACGTTGTGGGTACCCCTTGTTCAAGTCAAAACGCACTCTTTCGGTCTTAATTCTGCTAACTTTGAAAATCCAGTTGTTTCTTGTAGCTGGTGTTAATTTGTTACTTGAAGCTGGCGTTAGGACTTCTTTAAATAAATTAGAAAACATTGAAGCCTCATAGCAACGGCTCAATATATTTTTTTTTGATAATAAAAAAAGATGGGTAAATTTGTTTGGCTAAGAGAACGTTTTGGGCAACGTGCCCTTTGAAATTTCTCAAATGTCATTTATTGTCCCACCCTAGTGTATATTCTTTGATGACATACTAGTTTCTTTTTAATTAGAATAATTTTTAAAATAAAAAAATGTTTAAATTGCGAATTTCGAAAATTTGAAAGTTGTACTGGGTTGTGCCAGGCGTACAAAACAATTATTGCCCTGCGCAATTTTCGTCCAAATCATATTTCTTGATGAAATACTATGATAGTTTCTTTTTCCTTAGAATAAATTTTAAAATAAAAACATTTTTAAATTCCGGATTTAAAAAAGTGACAACAGTGCTGGGTTCTGCTATGTGCTCAAAATAATTGTTGTCCTACAGACTTTTTAGTCAGGTGTATACTTTTTTATGAAATACCAGTTTCTTTTTCATCAGAATAACTTATTAAATCAAAAAATTTTTAAATTGTGAATTTCGAAAATCTGAAAGTTGTACTAGGTTGTGCTAGGCGTGCGAAACAATGATTGTTCTACACACTTTTTCTTCAGGACCATAATCTTTGATGAAATACTAGTGTTGATAAAAATCTTTTACACACGAGACTTGAGAATATAAAAACCTTTTTAAATTACACCAGAAACTTGTAAGACCGTACAGCTTAGGGCTCTGTACGAACTTACGAACAGTCGACGCAGGTATAATGCAGGTATACGAGGCGGCGCCGTATCTGCATATTGCGGGCGCCCGCACCGAAGGATAAAGCCGATTTGATGCAGTACTGAAGAGCAGCATGGCGCTGAAAAGGGATCGGCCCACGGAAGCGCTGATATCGCAAGTGAGTGTGTGCACGCCGAGACCGAAGTAACGATGACCGGTCTTACAAGTTTCTGGTGTAATTTATTCTTTAATGTCACAAGACATGCGATAAGAAGAATGAAAAACGGATTAATATGTCAAACTAAAAAATTACTTAAAAAATACTTAAAATTATTTATTCTAGTTAAAAATTAATTGTCTTCTTCTTTAAAATTCATCTTTTCCTTCATTCATCTTCTCAAGAAAGAACACTCCTATCTATATAAAGTCATATTTATTTAACTTAAAATTGTCTTATTGCTGAAGATTAAATAATTTTAAGTTACGATTTCTTAGATTAAGGTCCTGGTGAAATTAACCCTGTTTAAATTATATTCTGCTTCGAGTAATAACGTGTAGATTATTGTTTTTAATTTGAAATCGACAATCTCAGAGAAAGAAAATGTAGGAAAGTTCTATTTACATTATCATTTTTCAAAGCAAATTATTGCACCCAAGTAGCATGCAAGATATTCCAATAAACAAAGGAGAGAACGAACATCAAGAGGTTGACGCACTTCGTTATCTTAAAAGAGATTCTTTGACAATGTATTTGGACATAGCGACAAGGTTCAATTCAATTAAAACTTTATTTCAAAAATCATTAAAAAGATTCAAAAGAAAAATTACGAAGAAAGCGAATAAACGTATTCGAGACCTGGAGAAAAACAACGTTATCCACACAAATATACCATTAGTTGAGCATCCTTGAAACTAAAATGGTATATATTTTAAGGTACATTTGTCTAACCAAACTTAATCTTTTTCATTTCTACTTTATTTTATTCAAAAAAAGACGTTCTGCTTATTTTATTTTCGTTATTCTTTTTGATTTTAGAAAATAATCATGGCTGTGGCGATTCGCCGATGTGCAGCAGTTAAATGATCGAGTGCTGCAATTTTAGTTAGCAAGGTGAATGGCTGAATGAGTTGAATTTCAAACAAACTACTACGCACCTTTGGCATGAGAAGTGCTTTATATTTTTCATTTTAATTATTAAATTTTTATTTAAGCTCGAAGCATCTGACAATAAAAAAATTATTGACATATCTGATAAAATTCTTCTACTTTTTAATTCTTAAATTTGAATCATCTAAAGGATTTAGCCTTGCAAGCTTATGAATATTTTAGTTTGAAAGCACTTCAGAATACAGCTAGAGCGTAAAAGCATGTAGAATTTGGAGATCATACCATTTATCGAACTTTTAAAAAAATGAATAGCGATACCTACAAACGAAAGTTTCATGCCATTTCGTTTAAGACAAAAAGAACTAATAACTTAATTATCTTTAGTGTTCAAAATAAGGACTATATTAGTGAATATATAATTATTAATGATTTGGTTAACATTATTTTGTTTAGCTGTCAATAACGAAATTTAAAGATATTATCGAACGGATCCTCGATATGAAAACTTAAAATAAAGTCACTTTTTCTCTAAACATTACATACGTAATTCTCGATTACTTCTACGAAAGAACATCTGAAACTTAGATTATAACGGACCTTAGTCATTGGCTATCAGGATCAGGAAAACGTGAAGGTGGCAGAAGGCTAAGAAATAAAAAAGAGAAATGAAAACATCGCGTATTTAAAAGAATAAGTATTTTTAAATAGAATACTTAAGGTAGTAGATTAAATTTAAAAGTGTACTTTAAGTTATTGGTTAAAATAATCAATATTTTTTTAAAGTATTATTGATATTACTGAACAGTCCTCTATTTTCTTCAAATTATTAAGTTTAGCTTAATTCATAGTACACTCGAACTTCAAAGATAGGATAGAGTGGGGCGAGATGAGCATAGTGGGTAAAATGAGCCACTTACTTCTCTCGTAGGCTATACAATTTTTTGTAACTGTTCTTTGTAATAATCTCAGATATACTTTTAACAAACTTCTTTTTAAACAAATTTTCGATTAATGTTGAATAAATTGTTATAAAAGGAGAATTGAAATTTACAGACCTCTATTCGACTATTTTGCCTTTTGTTTAAAATGCCAAGATTTACTCAAAATAAAACATTAGAAGTTTTTCCGACATTTATTTAGATAGCCTATTTATTAAACATAAAGTTTTTGGCAGATTTATATATAATTCTAAAAACGAAAAAGGTGCAATTTGGATTTTACTGAAAAGTGTCGTATGGGGCGGAACGAGCCACTGTTTTGGGGCGAAATGAGCCACCTCTTCATAAGCCAACACAATGTCAATGGCTTCAAAATAATTTGCTTCAAGGCAGATGCAAATGCAGCCCAACAGATCCAATCTAATTGTTTCTCCACCTCAGTATTTACTCGCTTTAATTCCTAAATATTAAGATACACCTTGCAATCTTGACAATTTTCTATGATTCTATGTTCCAAAGCTTTATTTTTTTAAACTAGACGTATTCTAGTTGTTAACAGAGTACCTGTTCTGCTGTGGTTTAGATTTATAAAAGTACCTAAGTTTATATGTGTTCAAATATTAAGAAGATTAGAAGATATTCTGTGATCAGTTTGGATAATAGAATTTTATGTTCATACATATATTACATTAAGTTCATCTTAAAAAGATACTCTGTGATCAGTCAAATTATAGAATTGTAAGTTCGTGAATATTATTCTACGTATAAAGTACCTAAATTTTGAGTTTTACGAAAATAATGTAAAAATTTCAATAAATTTTATTATATTTCTAATGATTATTCAAATTCCAATTCCCCATATATGTGTAGAATGTATTTCTTCATATTTTTAAGGTCAAACTTCAAAAAATTACTAATTTTTTTTTCAAAATATATGAAAGATATATTTCTATTATTTAATATGCTTATATGCAGTGCCTATTCCTAAAAAATAATCTATAATAAGTCTTTAAATTAAGTGGCTCATCTCGCCCCAGGCATGGGACGATATGAGCCAAGCGCACTAGTTTTTCATTTTCGTTTCTAATACCGCAAATTAGATTTTATTAATCTTAATGTTGGTAAAATTATTATTAAAAGGAGGAGGTAAAATTATTAAAAAAGGAGCCATCGGGATTTCCCCCCTCTATCCCTGTCCTATTTGAGATTCAAGCATGCGCGAGTGCATGCTGCCTTGGACCCATAGTGCGCTTGCGCGCAGTAGACTTGTGTGCGTTCTCACGCATTAGCCCCGAATTCTAAACGTCGCAGGAGTGGGCCTCCTTTCATCCTCGTATCTTTGGAGTTCTCGATTTCCGAACTTCTAATATCTTTGGAATTCGAGAGTATACAATTTTAGGTTTTAATGCTAATGGAATCCACAAATCCAGATGAACAGATTTCTTTCGTCAAATCCACGAAACCAACCTGTCATAATGCTTGATCTTGCATAATAGATCAAGGCAGTACCAAAATCATTATCTGTGCTTGAAACAGTCTTGCTCAGCATGTTGGATTGATGGGCGGAAAAAACCTCGGCCTAGCGTAATCAGGTTGCCGGTTGGATTGGCCAACCTACGGTTTAAAAGTCGATGCGAATGCTTTTATACACTGCCGGTCCCTTATTGAAAAGCAAATTTGTCCCTGCATTGTAGCCCAAGATTAGAATGGTTCTTGTTTAACGCAGTGGCTCAATCTTGATTCCTCATGTCAGGCCGATAGTCGGCAAAAACATCGGACCAGCGTGATCATTTCACTAGTTGGGTCGATCTTCGGCTAATAAGGTTGGACCGAATTTTACAAAGTCGGGCCGATGTTGAACCTACGGGGAATTCGCACATGGGTAGGAGATTTAAAATGAGCATTGTTCAGTTTCCACTATCGAATTATTAAATATTTTAATAATTTAGAGAAGCATTTCTATCATCAAATTATAGAATTTAGTATTAAAGGGTTGGTCCTATTTTTATAAATATTTCGAATAAACATTTTTTTTCTTTTTTAATCAAAAATTAAATTTTTTGTTCAGAATAAATCTTTATCGTTTACTCAAATTTAACGACTAGATTTAAAGTTTAACTACTTTGTAAACAATTAATTTTTCTTCAGTAAAACTTCTTTTGGGACGGCAGTGAATTAAAAAAGGACGGACCAAACGCATGAATACAGAACTAGTAGATTCCACATCTCTCTGTTTGTCTCTCTCTCTCTCTTTATTTCTCTCTCTGCTCTCCCCTACTATTAGAACTCCTCAAAACTCATAATTCCTCGTGACAAATTGCCTTTTTAAATTAAAAATTTATTTTTTAAGGAAAATTTAACTATTTTATGTTTATTTGGAAATCTATCCTTAATAAGTCGAAAATTCAACTATTTAATAGAAATTTCATATATATTTGTTTGAATTCGTATCCTGTAACATGCTAAATCCGAAAATTATTTCTGTATAGAGAATAAATCTATTAATCTATGATTTCGATTACTAAATTAAAGAAAATTTGTTAACTTGAAATGAGAAATCTTCTTGTAGAAATGCGAAACAAGCAAAATATTGTTATCGAATCCAAAGATCCATATTTTAATTATTTTCGCGATGTAACTGAAAATGAAGTATGCATTACTTCCTCGTGTTGAGTAAACGAAATGCGAAACTTGAAAAGATGTTTTCGCTTTACCACTAGACAGTAAACAATCGCCAGCTTGAAAAAAATTGTTTTATTAAGTTTGTACAAAAATATGTGTCTCGTTAGATAAATGTGTAATAAATTCCTATCAAATACAAAAATTCATTCTCACATAATATTTCGTCTTTTAATTTTTTATTTAGTTCTTATACAGAAAATATATTTATGCTTCTTCAACCGTTAATAATTTAATAAATTTAAACAAAATTGAAAGAATCGTTAGATTCCTAATATTAAATCAACGATTGTGTGAAAGGCAATCAGCGCCGCAGTTTTGCATTTTGTTCGCTGATTCAAGCTTGGGGTTCTCAGAACAAATTTTTTACCCAATTTGTAAATTGAATTAAAGTTCGAGTAATCTTAAGCATGACCATAAATCTAGAACATACATACTACCTTGATATTACAGTCTAAAACATATGGTTCTGTGACTTGCGGTAATATCGTAAAAATGTTTAACGATAGTAGATACATGTTCAGATAAATTTTCGAATAATGTATAAAAAATCAGATCAAAATTTAGATGAGCGTTTATCTTATCGTTTAAGTGAGAAATAAAAGTCCAATTGAATGTTCGTATAATAGAGAAACATGAAATAAATGATTGAACAACAGAAAAAACTTCAGATAAATAATCGGATAAAAAATTGGATTCGAAGTGCTAATATTAAAAACACTAAAAAATAATTTTGTTGTTGCTTTTCTTCTCATTATAAAGCTCGATATCTCATTTTGTGTGAACATGATTTGTGTGAAAAAAGTGAAGGATCAAATTTAAAGTTTCCTTTACATTGAAATACGAAATACTATATAAAATTATAATAATATCATTGATATTAGATTAACAAAGGTGCTTCTGAATATTGCTACCTAATTTTAGATCTTTTCGGTCTTCTTTCGAGTCAGCTTTTCGACCCTTAAATTTTGGACATTTTTTTTATTGATTTAAAATAATTGTTTTTACCTACTCATGTTTCTATAGATGTCCACGTTTATTCAGATGGTTGATTCATGGTTCGATGTAGTGAAGTAATAGCTAAAGTTTATATCATTTTTTTTTAATTGCAAAATGAAAAAGTTATGCAGCTTTTGCTGTTCTAAATTTGGCGTTTTTTGGGACGCGCCGTTCTTTGACAAAGGTATTTTTGCAGTTGGTTCGTTTTTTAGGCTGTTCTTTTGCGATTCGATAGAGCTAAGCAAAAGTTTTAAAAAATTCTTGTTTTTTTTCTAAAATTAATAAATAAAAGTCTGCCCGCTGCGCAGGACATTTTCAACGCGCGCTATGTGGCGCAACTCGCTTCGCTCGTAAGATTGATCACGCATAGGGTGCGGGTCTGTTGTATCTCGTGGTGGCATATTTATTCTTTGCACTTGGAATGCTCAAATGAAACTTTATTTAAAATATATCTTTCAGATCTCTCCCTAGGGACTTCGAGACCTTGTAAGAGCCATTTTACCGATGGGAGGGCTAACGGGTCTCATCGAACTATAGATCTTGAATAGGTGAACCAGAGATGCCGCATCGCGAAGTGTAGGTACTTTGGGGAACTAGCGGACTCTAGTTGCTATGATCTAAACTAAAGAGCGATCCTTCCATTGGATAATAGCAAACCTCCTGGAATATCGAGGGTGCGAGCACTCATGCTTCCAAGCCGCTACGATGAGATCGCCGTGTCAAGGGCTGAAATGCACCAGGGTCAACAAATCCTTCAATACGACGGAGTTCCCCTCTCAGTAGAAGCGGACTAGCGTTTCGTGGGACTATGAAAGAAACACTTACAAAAACACAAAATCAAAAGTGGAAGGATCATTAGGGGGAAATCCACCACAAGCGTTACGAAATGATAATAATCCAGATGGAATTCGTAGGGAGACCAAAAGCGTCCGGAGGTGCCCCAATTTAGCTTTTCGATGTCTAAGACAGGAATCCCAATGATGCAAATAAATTTTCACCGCACCAAAGGCGCCTCGGCAGTTCTATCCAGAAGTATGTCAGTGGTGCAGGAAGGGATTGCTCCAATCCTGGATCCCTGTTTATATAGGGAAAGGATTAGTGGCTTATCGGTACGTGGTGCCCTTTATAAGAAGCCACACGAAAAAAAGCCCAGGGCATGTATAGTTGTCAAGGATATGGACGCGATCTTGGTATCTAAGCTCAGCTCCAGGGATCCCACCGTTATTAAGGGCCGTTTAAGAGAAAAGGAGAAAATAATTTCTCTGCTGTTGAGTCTTGATGTTAACTCTCACCATACGATGTTCGGAAGCACAAAAGTCAATGATAGAGGAAGATATTTAATCCATTACATAGCGGGCACTGAGCTGGAGATTCTGAATAGCTGTGAAACGCCCACATTCCTGATTAAGAACCGGAGTCAGATTATCGATTTGACTCTACGCTCGGATGAACTGATGAGCAAGGTAGCGTACCAGAGAATCTTCGATGAAGAGTCTCTTGAACCACAAATATATTTTACTTTGCTAACTCTAAGAAAAGCGGCGGCGTCAAAGATCAGAAAACGTATGAATACACATAGGGACTCATATAAAGGGGAACATGAAGGGAAGCTTATGGAATTCTCCACAAACTATGGTGACATTGATGAGTTGGAGAACGCCGCGGATTTTTTGCAGAGGGCTCTTACTACATCATATGAAAAACCATTGCCATAGAAGCACAATTAAGAAGAAACAAACTCCGTAAAATGATAATATTGTTGTGCGAAAGGACAAATAGAACTAAATCGACGTCAAACTAGGAAATATATAAGGCAGTCTATTCCATAACAATAAAAATATATGAAAGCGTAAACAGGAAGACTGGAGAGGATTCCGTGAGGAATTGAAAGACATTGCGGACGCAGCGCGGCTGCACAAGATCCTAAAAAACCCCAGAACCTCGCCTCCTGCTAATTAGGCTTGAAAATGACTAGTATGCAGCGTCAAGGTGGAATGGGTCGTAGTTCCTTCTGCCCCTTTAATTCACCAGGGGCAGATGACATCTATCCAGCGAATTTACAAAAAGGCAGGGGTTTTGACTTCCCACCACTAACGACATTATTTAGGGCAAGCATTGCTCTAAAGCACGTGCCATTGACACGGAAGGACGCTAGAGACATTGGAGAAGCTGGTCAAGAGATATATCAGAGAATGGGACTTTTGTTTTATGATTAACACAAAATCTAGGTGTCCTAGTAAAAGTAATTTATAAAAAATGTGTAGATGCGTTTTAGGTTTGCAATTTTTGTTTTACCTAAAACAAAAGTTATTTTAGCCTCTTATCAAGGAGTTATTATTAAGGGAGTACCCTGGATATAGAATTAAAAATGATAATCGTTTGATATTTAGATGAAAGTTGTAATAAAGTGCTCTGAAGCTTTTGTTAAAATTTTGGAAACTTTCAATGCTTCATAATGGAAAATTTAATTATAGGAACTAACAGGTGGTCTCATGAGAAGACGAACTTTTTGTTGTATATAAAAAGATTGAAAAATGAAAAAATTCTGAAACAATTCTGACATATATAGAATGTTATCCGCAATCCATATCTGCTTCGAAAAGTATCGTGCAGTTAAAGTTAAAGCGTTCTCTTAACTGACTCAATTTTCTAAATGCTATACAGTCATTGGGATAAAATTTTTGTTTTCTGAGAACGATGAATAGTCATAAGTATATGAAGCATTTGAATATTTTAAAAATGGCTTTAAACATTTTTTGAATGCTTTGTTTGACTTTTTATCAAAAATAGCTTGTTAACAAACTCGATCTTTCATTTAGGACCTCAAAAAAGTGTGCTTAAGCTCTATTTATTCTGTTATAGACGTAGACAATTTTTTGTATTTTTTGCATATGTCACATCGTTTCTCGATGGGAGATGATAGCGATTGGAAAAGGAATTATAGATGTATGATAATTATAATTATATTTACCAATGAAATAAAAGATGACCACCAAGGTGAAGAGCGAAGTACAAACAATTTTCATGTTTGGCAAACAAAATAAAAACTGCTCACTGGTTAGTAATAAAGAATGTAGGTAATAGTGTAACTAATGTATAGTTTAGTGCTTCAATAAAGTAAATATATATTTATACTACCATTCTTACCACACAGACTATTATATACACTAAGATTAAAGATATTAAGATTCAGTACAATCGTTGCCTCTATTATTGGAGGCAATAGCAATTCTATACAAATAAACTCTGCGTAAGCTTCTGCACACATATTGTTACAGAATCATATTTATTTTACAAATTAAATACATCTCCAGTTTAGAGTCAACACAATTAATTCTCACATCGCACAACACGATATGTGCTGAGAGGTTTACGAAACAAGTTTTCTTCTATACGTATCGAACTAAAAAATTCGGATAAAATTATAGAAGCATATTACCTTCAAGGAATCTATAGTGTAAGATGTAAAATAATAAAACAAAAATGTTTCGTGTATTAAATGAAGGAGAAAAAAAATGCATTTTATCCGGTTTTGCCTCTTATACGTTTTAAAACTGAGAATTATATTAAGGACTTTTTAGAGTCTCTTAAAGCGTCTAGCCGGATAAGTATGTAAAAAGTACCCACGAGCATTATCTAGCCGTACTTGATCCTATGTGTAGACGCTTCAAAAGGAAACTCTTTTCTGAAATTTGTAGCAATTTTAACCTTGCAGGTGTTATTTCAGGACCACGTTTATGGTTTTCCGTTTTTTTCGCGACATTCAAGTTTTAAAAGACATTAAAATATTTTAATGCAAATTTTCTTAAAAACAAAAATACATGCATTAGCAAAACAATTCACACAGTTTAGTTACGTGTCAAGTATCATGCATTTTTTGAAATTTTTCTAACTAGTAAAATATGGTAGAAAAAACATACCCTCATATGACTATCGGCCTTCGAAGACCTTATGGGTGATTCTCAAAAAGACGGCCACTTTGTGACCAAGCGCTGCAATCCATGATAATTAAGAGATGAAAAAGGAAAAAAATTCTCGTAATAGGATCTTAAGATGAAGAACAGGCTCCCTCATTTTGATGAAAAATAAAAAATCATCAAAAATGTCCTGTCGGTCCCGTGTCCCCAGTACAAGTTTTCTCGGATTTTAGCAACATTAAACTACTACTATCGTTATAAATCTCTAGGCAACCTAAATTATATCATAAGTATGAACAATGCAATACAAAAATACGCTTAGTATCTTTAATTCTTGTTATAATGAATATTACAAAAAATTTCAAAGTTTTCCCTCGTTTCATATCCTGTCGGTCGCACGCATATTTAATTGGTTTTCATGTAAGAGAAGATATTTAAATCCATGTAAATTTAGTTGAAATTGTTTACTCGGATAAGTTTTTAATCAAATTCACCCTTACAGAATTAAATAGTCAATTCTCCTTTTCAAAAAATGATTTAAACTGCACTCTCAAAAGCACGTATTTTAATTACAATGAGTTTTAATAAATTTATAAGCTATAAATAGAGTTGGATGTAAAAAATGACATACTTCAGACCAAAAAAAATAACTTAATGATGTTGAGAAGATCCTTTATTCAATATAGTAGTCGACGTTTCGAGAGTCAAATGAGGAAATCCAGTAACAAATTATATGTCCATAAATATTATAAAAGAAGTCATGCTTTAATTATTAAAACATGTTCTTAAAATTCTTGATCATCTCCAATTTGGTCTGTAAAAAATATTTAAACCGTCAAAATGGAGCCAAAATTTAAAATACTGATAAAAAAGAAATTATATATATTGATTTTAAATTAGATAAGTTTATAAAATTAGGAAAAGGTTCTCTTGATATTTTCAAAGTCTCTGATGTAGTTTATAAAATTTATTATAGCGAAACATCAGGTAATAACTGGTCATGATTTTTATTGGGAACAAATTTTGATTTTACACCATGAGCCTAATGAGTTAAAAATACTTGCAGCTAAAATGTTTTTTATTAAGAGAGAAGGTTATAATTGCTTAAATCTATCAACTCACCTTAATAATCTTAGTTCTGTATACAATATTATATTAGTTTCATTAATTTAAGACCCAATGCTCTTTTTTAGGCTATTTTGTTATTAATAATTTATCACTATTTGTAACTTTTGTACTTTGCTATTCATATAATAATTTTAATTATATTACCAATAATTGTTACTTCGACTTCATAATATCTGTATTGTTTAGAATTTAGGGAACCCTATTTTTTGACTGTTACTACGACACTGTTATTTTAAGTCTGCGTTAATTCATGTTCTTACCTCTTTCACTCGAAGTTAGCCTTTAATATGAAGCAGAACGTTAGTTCTGTGGCAAAAGTTTTTTCAATTTTTAACTGTTTAATTTTACTTTTTGATTATCGTATATGATTCGTTTTGTTTGCAGTATTTTAAATTTCATCTAGAATTTTACAGTTTATATATTTTTTACAGAATACATTCGAGATGATAAAGAGTTATGAGAACATTTTTTAATAATTAAAGCATGACTAATTTTATGATATATATGGACTTATTATTTGACATTGGATTTCCTGATGAGGAGAGCATTTGACTCTCGAAACGTCGACTACTACATTGAATAAAGGATCTTCTCAACATCATTACAGTCTTTTGTTTGGTCTGAAGTATGTCATTTTTTACATCCTACTCTATAATGAATTATTTACTCAGACGCATAACATCGCTACTTTTTATTTATTAATTAAATTTATAATCTTTTTTTATGCGCACAAACATGAAATATTATTAAATTTTCCATGCGTGAGATGTCCTGTCGGCCCCAGTCGCGAGTTACGGGGTTAGTCGTGCTCTCAGACCCAGAGAGCGGAACGCTAGCCTTCTTCGCATTTCAAATATATGACGGTTCATTATACTAAGTCATTGTAATTGAGAAATAAGAATAGTTATTATGTTCATTATCATTATGTTCAGCCAGTATCCTTTTTATAACTGTCACACACATAATCACGATTTTCGTCTGATATCTAGATATAAAAGAATACACTTTATTATAATAAAAATACTTATTTTTATTTCTCAGCTACATTAGAGGTACGAATCTAAATATTTTTCATCATAAACTTTATACAGATAATTCACGATTTGATAAACTACTGGAAAAACAGAAAAAAAAGAGAAGTCGAAGGAAGAAAAGTTCACAAACTACTAATATCAATCGCACGCGATTTTGAGCCTAGAATTCATACTATTATACATATGATTGTTTATTGTTAATAGATATTTACGTTTAGTGCATTTTAATTATTATTTATTTATTACAGCATTATATGGCAAACATAATTCATACTGAATTTCACATAAATTGAGTGAGAAATCATTAGTTTGCACGATTTCACTACGTTTAGAATATGTAAGCCATTCGCAACATTATGTTATAATTTTTCCATACTATTTAATACTAATTTATGAATTTTTTTCGTGACAACGGATTTTTCTCGTTACTTGATAGTTAGTGCGTTGTGATACAAATATGTTTCAGTCAGTTCAAACATTTTTTTCTCAGAACTTACACTCCCCAAAGTGGCCGACTTTTTGAGAATCGCCTTTATATGACTATTAAAAATAGTGTAAACGTGCACTATTTACCCTCCGCTCTAAAAATAGTTGTCTAGAACGTTGCGTAAACTTTAAACACTGACAAAATATTTTTCTACACGAAATTCTCTCAATTATCATATATTTTTTATAATAAAGGGTGATTCTTTTATCTCGAGACATAAAAATATTTCAAGAAATACGCATCTAACGAAAAAATGTTCCTAATAAAAACTTTTTATTATCGAGAGGGAAAAGCGGCCCCATAAAAATATATCCCGCACTCCAACACTGGGCGCGGGAGAGGGTAACTTTTAAAATTCAAATAGAAAATTATATTTTTTGGCAGATTCAGAAAATCCATAACAAAATACATAAGTTTTATTTTTAAATAATGTTTTCGATTTGCACAAGATAAAAAAGACAAGTGGGGGATCATTCAGAACTGTGAGGCGCTTGCCGCATATGGCGTTCAGTCCCCAAGACTGTCGATATAGCTTAGCAGCGTCGAGGCATACTTTTAACACGGTTTCTTTGACGCTTCTGCTTCACTGTAGACTAAATCTTTTCGGTGGGATTTGGATCAGGAAATTGTGAGGGCAAGTTCAAGACAGTGATCGTATTTTCCTCTTGCCACTGGCTGCAAAGGCGACTGCAGTGTTTCGGGTCGTCGTCTTTTTCAATTTTCCTTTCTCTATTTTCTTGCCCAAACAATTTCTTCCTTTATTTTTTATCAAAGCCGTCTGTTGGATTAAAAAGCATCCTTTCCGGGTTTAAGCTGTCAGTAAACATGTGCATTATTCTAAAACCCAGCTTGCAGAAGCAACTTGACACATTGACCTTGACCGGATGTATAACGCTGTGTTGGACGAAGGGTAGATCACTACACTGTGAATACTACGTTCGTCTGGTCGCGTTAGATATTTTCGTTCGCCCATACCAGTCGCTTTTCAGTGCGATATAGTTTCAAAAACAGTTTCAGCCCCGTACGCCTCTATCCATAGCTGACAGATTTCAAATGGCGTGGCATCGTCTGCAGCTTTCTTGATCAAACTTTTTGGGCTCGCAGCAAATTATAGGTGGGGTGCTTCTAAAAAAGCTTCATAATCATCTTATCGTCCTTCATCAATATTCCCTATCGCTTTATACCGCTTCATCCACGTCCTTACAAAGTCCTTTCACTTTCTCATATAGCGCACAGACGCTGCTTCGAACCAACTTGCGTAGGCTACACTCACTGCAAAATACATCTTTCTCTTACCTCACAATAAGTAATAATAAACCAAAAATACAGCGCATCTTAGACTGACCTTTCCAGAGTCGCACACCACAGATAATTTCTTGGATTCTTAGATTTTGGTAGATTTAGTTGTGCTGCTTACATTCGTTTGCGTTTGATTAAGGATCGTGGTATTCTCCCCTTACTTCACCTCATTACTTTCAAAATGCAGGTTTTAGTTGTACAAGAGAAAATTAAAATTTTTCTCATTTATGCAAAAAGTGACAGAAATGTCCAGCATGTTGTCACTTTTTATGTTCAATGTTTTCCATACAGTGTACGAGCATGCGCTTCTTTTCACTGGGCGATTAAAAAATGCACCACCCACAGAAAAAATACAAGCGAAGAAAAGGAATCGTCCAAAAACTTTTAATAGAGATAATCATGAAATGGAGATATTGGCCGCAGTCGCTCATGACCCCCATGTTTGTACTCAATGTCTAAGTCGTAACTTCGGAATGTCTCAAATCAGTGGTTTGAGGGTATTAAAACGTAATACATATCATGTTTTTTATAGATGACTGCATCACGAACTTTCTGTCAATGGCTTTTAGAACCGCGTGACATTTTACCGAGTATTGTTTTCGGACGAATCGTCCTTCACGAATTACTTGAATACCTGAGCTAGGAAGCGCGACTTAATATGTGGTTTCAACATGATGTTTGTCCAGCGCATTATTCGGCAATCGCGTGTGAAGTACTTAATCGCGAATTGAACATTCAGTCCATCGGCAGAGGAGGTCCGGTAAATTTACCTGTCAAGTCGCCAGATGTTGCGTCGCCGGATTTTAATTTTTGGGGTTATTTAATGAATCTAGTTTATCAAGACGTACCCCAACAACACTGAGTAACATAAAACAACGAATCAGAACTGCTTGTAACCAAATAACACCAGACGCATCTCGCAGTTGTGTATAAACTTTCGAAGCGCAGATTAGCAAGTACATCGCAGTGGTAGAACACGATTTTAAACACTCAATGTAAAATGTTCATCGAAAACAAGCACCTAGATTGTGACAAACAAGGCGACTCACCGAAAACAAGCGCCCCGATGGTGAAAGGATAGGGGACTCATAGAAAAAAGTACCCCAAACTGAACAGACTACTTCTACGTCCACGACGTTTTCCCGGCTAAAAATAGCTAATTCATTGACTGCTTATAAACTTGAATTCACGATGAGAAGCTTGCGGTTTAAAAACAAAATTATGCTTTATAATTTTTCTACTCCACTTCAACTCCCTTCCAGGATAGTGGAAGGGGTGCTGAAAATTAAATTGATTGCAATTGAATAGCTCTCCTATGCACAGCCAACACTTCGTTTCTATTTTTTGTTTGTAAACGCATTTATTGAACAGTCAACAATGTCACTCTTAATGTCAACAATGTCGTCAGATTCAATCTAAATCTGCACTAAAAAATTAGATTTTTATTTAAAAATGTCAAAGTTACCCCCCCCCCTCCTCTCCGGCACCCAGGTGATGAGACGTGGGGTAAATTTTTACGAGATTGCTTTACCCCCTTGAAAAAAAAGTTTCTGTTGAGGACATTTTTGTCCTTAGATGCGTATTTCTTGAGATAATTCGATGCCTTTATTAAATCATTATGCAACTAAACTTGCTATTTAACAATGGCGCCAACGCAGGCCATTCAAATTTAATAAAATATAAAATAGTTCCAAGAGAGCGCTTCGACAACAGATCCTTCATTACGCAGTTAACGTGTACCTATATTTTCTTTGGTTTTATCTATATGTGAATACGAATGCTTATGTGTCATACAAAAAACTTTTACTTTTCTGAATGTGTAACGCCGAAGTGAATATCAAAAAAGTTTTTTTTATGTTAGTCCTTATATGCGGTTCTAAATGGGTAATTGGTATGGCATTTCATTCAATACTCTTTTCACATTCTCATCAGAGAAGGTATTAGATTTGTGCAAAATTTTAACCATATTTTAACCATATTTTGAGACCCTCCGCATCCCAAGCTAAAGTTCAAGTTCGTAAGCGAGCCATTTTGAATATAAATTAAAAAAGTAAGCGTATTTTGACAATTTTTGAGACCAGTTTTTTCAAGATTCAAAAATTTCTGTACAATTATTCATAGTATTCAAAAAGAAAAACAATTTATCCTAATGACTTTTTTTGATAGAAACAAAATTACCAGAGTTATAGAACTTACAAAATTTGAAAAAGTAAACAAAATGAAAATTTTTAGTCAAATAACGCACGACATAAAACACAAGTTAAGAGAAGAAAATGTGCGTTTTTGAATGCCCTTCAAGATTATCATAAAAACTTTCATAATTTTCTTGAAAAATAAAAATTTCAAATAATGACAGCATCAAAAATAAAGAAAAAAATTCCATTTTGCTACTTAACTTTTGCAAAATACGAAAAATGGTGATTCCACAAAAATTATTCACTGAAAAAAGATCTACAAATCTGACATGGGTCACTTTTCTATAGGACGCGTAGTTTTTATTTTATTCGTAAAAAACCGCATTAAAAATAACAAAAATAAATTTTTGAATCTGCAAGAGAGTTAAGTTTATACCCTAAAAATATCCTTTTGCATCAAAAAAGTTGTTTTCGATAAAAAAAGTAATTGTTTTAATGAAACTAATAAAAAGTTAAACCATTAAAGACGCATTTTATACAAATTATTTGAATATTCAAGCCAAAAAGAATAGTATTAAGCAGAAATGTTAATTTTTAATTGAATATTAAAAACAAATACTAAGCGCGAAGCGCGAGTGTCTTGACGACAATGTGTCCCTTAAGGTCGATAAAATCTTAAGTAAATAAGTTCTCCTCTTCACGTAAAACTAAAGTGACTGAACCGAAAACATGTCACAGCGACGAAGCTTGATAAGACAGCATTAGCTGGCGAAGCGTACAGAAGCACGCTCAAACTCATTCTATGTGGAATTTCAAGAAGTAGCAACATTGTTGAAAAACTTAATTGTTCGAATGACTCTTAAAGACAAGAAAAAATTACTGATTCATTTGTTCAGAAGAACGCCTTGTAGTTTTTACCGTCTTGACCTGGAACAAGGTTTTTTTTATTTTTTACGAGGACTGGTGAAAAATGTTCTAAAAACACACCGAGAAAGTTCTGAACGTCTCGGTAGCATGAGGATATTGATAGCGTCACTACAATTACATTCGCATTACATCAGATGGTTCCATTTCTTGGCCCGTTAGGGCTCCTGCTAGTTTTCTTCTTGCTTCTACAGGCTTCTTCTCGGACCAGTTCAGCCATGATGTACGCGTCGTCCTCTGCAGCGCTACAATGTTTTATAACGGACTCGACGTATTTCGAAATCATAGGTGGGCCCGGCTATTTACTTGTGTCATCTGAAAGGCTTCCTTGACGGAACTGTCTCTCTGAACGACAAGCAATTCATAGACTCCGGCAGATCTTCAGTCCGAGGCCTCTCATTACGTTGCTGCAGAGAAAGCACTGGGGAGTGCTGGAGCACTTCGAAGACTTGTGATCCCCGCGTCGCAGCTCCAGCATCCTTTGGAACCCTTGCAGCTCGCTGCCCAATAGCCAAAGCCGAGGCAGCGGTAACATCGAACGGCTTTCATGTTTTGGTGGAGGCGCCAGGACACGCATCCCACCTTAAGGTGTCCTGATCTTACCAATCTCGCTGCCACTTCTTCGGACGGCTCATAGAAAGCCTTTCGAGTTCCTCTAAAGGCCCTTTTAGTTAGGCAGACCGTAATCTCAGAAGTATGTTGCTTGCCGAAATGACTTTTGACCTCGAACTCAGTGCGAGTTACGTTTCTTGTTTTCCTGACACGCTTGATTTTAGTATCAAGGAGTCAGATTTCACATTTTTCTTCAGGTTCTTGAGGATCTCTGCGCAGCCTGAACCCTCAGCCGCTTTTATAATAGCAGCCTGAGATCAATCCTCTTGTTAGTATTGGGTGGATGCCGGTGAATTTGACCCTCTGCTTCTTTTTGGGAGTTTAGGAAGTTGTTTCCGCACGGGTTCTCGGGTTCTTCTTCCTGGGCACTTTTGTGTTTCGCCTCTATGGGGCTCAGAGTAGGCTCCCTCAATCTCTTCCAATAGCGGGTTGAGGAATTTTTCACGGCATCTTTTTCTGTCTGAGTTTCTCTACTAGCAAGCTTTCCAAGTCCTGCCTTTATTCTTTCTTCATTGACTCTCTTGGTCACTTTCTTGCTCACCCACAGTTCGTGCTCTTCGATATGCTCCTCTAAAGATTTTACTTTAAAGTGTAGTCGTGTGCCTTCATCGTTCCATTTACCGCCTGCATATTTTTCAGCAGATCCCTAGTCTCTTTCAAACAGTTATTAAAAAGAGGCTTACCCCTTCTTGCGTCGGACCACTGCATTTACTCTATGAAGCTCACCTCAATCGTCACATTCAACGGTCCGCCCTATTCCTCTTTGAGCTTCGATTCAAGTATGTTTGGCCATACCCAAAATCCTCGGGGCCAGCGCTGGCCACTGGGGCTTGAACTTGTTCGGAATCATTAGAGAGATTGCTACTCTATTGGGGTACTTCGTTTTTTGCATCCTCACTCATCTTCGGTTTCTAATTCAGGGTTCCTTCCCCTGGCTAGTTTTTGTCCGCGCGGATATTCGATTTCCCCGGTACCATCGATATTTGGGAGGCGTTCCCTATCCGCAACCTGGCGAGGCGCCCGATGGGGGGTCAGCAACCTCACATAAGAGAAAAACGTTTCGAGTTACTAGAAATGATGTCGTCTCTAAGAAACTTGCTATCTCGAAATATCAAGCAAGCTTTGATCGTATTTTATGGGTGTTGACTAGTGGAAGTTGTAACGCAGCGAAATCTGTTTTTTTTGGACTTTAACGTACACGTCAAGTTTCGGAGTTTACAATTTCTGTAATAATATCTTTCGAGACAGATGTTCTGCTTCATCGTTTTAGTCTTTAGGCGGTTTCTCGAAATTACAGGATATCACAGATTATAACTTGATATTGGTTGCTGATAGGACGTATTGAAGTCACGATAGAGTAGTAATAGCGAGTCTCAACGGAAGTCTTTGTCGGGACAGAAGAAAGTTTCATTGTGTAAATGTTTTACGCTATGTACAACGGACTTTTTTATTGTTGTCATGCTTAGTCCATTCTATTCATTTGAAAAGGATACAAAGATCATGGGAATTCTACTAAAGGAAACAACTCATTGAAACGATCCATTTAAAGGAGATATTTTTGTATTCGATCAAGGTTTCCGTGCCGACCAACGAAAGGGCAAATCTTGGTAACGTAGTACTTATGCCTGCTCTGGAGGGTAAGAGTAACTCATTAATCAAGAAAGGATCAATTTACTAAAACCTAAATACAAAAACTCGTTGGCCTGTTGCGGCTATACACGGAGAAATTGATGCAAAATATAAACTCCTTCACAATATACTGAAAAATAAACTTCTGTTAAAAGCAGCACTGTATTGCAAGAGGCTTGTTACCTTATTAACACTTTGTGAAATGTTTTCCGCCTGACGAATCTACGATAAAGAGAAATATAGTACAAGTAAATAGTCACGACATGGACGAAAAGACGTCAGCTGAAGAAGCAAAGAGTGGCAGGTGGATGAGACGTAAAGTCTCGTTTTAGAAACTCATGTCTACAGATATGCTAGACTTGCCAAAGATGACAGTAAGAGATTTAAAGATTCTCTTTCCAGGGACTTACCAGCTGCATGAATTTTTTTCTTATTTAGGAGAAATATTTACAGAAGGTGATTGAAGATACTTATTTTATCTTAAAGAAACAAAAGAAATAATAAAAGATCCACTAAAACCTTGCCACGTAAGTAGAAAAACTAACAATTAAATACAAATACAAAGAAAAACTTACAATTATTATTGATTTGGGAAAGTTTAAGCAAAATACAAAGGGGTTAAGAATGTAGATCAAAAATCAATTTTGAACTGACCGCCGATATTCCACGGCGGCCCGGCTAGGGAGCCAGTAGGATGACAGAGTGTGGGTAAAGCTCACATTGCGAAGCAATGTAATGTTCTCGCTATTTGCTGAATTACAGGGTAGTCCTGGTACCTAGGATGTACATATATTTCCGGAACACTTAAGCACCAGGGAGGCCTCACGGGATCCCCCAACGACATTACCAACTATCTAACTACCAACCTCATGTAATCAGAAATACTGATATCTCTCATCCTCATATTTCCAAAGTACCATGGCTTTAAACTCGGGATGAGTGGGGTAAAATCTTGTATTTAAATGAAAGTTACAGATTACTGAAAGTCAATCAAAATATACACATAAATTAAAACAAATTAAATACTAATTGCAATTACAACGAAAACTACAGTTAAATCTAGTTTTAACTTGTATAAAGACCGATGTAGCAGTTGTATTAATAAACTAAATTTATGATTTTATGTTTTATTTTATTTTAAATTAAAGCATATATTAAAATGTGATAGGAAAGTAAGAAAATGGTAAAAAGCGCTTTTAAAAAAACTGCTTTTTTAATCATATCACAATAATTCAGATTCTATTAAAGATCTCATGCATTTCATTAAATTTCATTAAGCTTATTTGGACTTAACTTTCCTCAATTACAAATAATGATTTTTGGTGTGGTTCTTTTTTAGATAACCTTTTTGTAATATCCACGTATAAATTAGATTTTAATGTCCTGTTTTGAAACGTTTGAAGCTTTATGATTCTTGGAGAAGCTAAATTGAATACTTTGCACAATTGTATGATGATTTTTATCTTAGAAATAAAGTGGGGCAATTTAAGAAAGTCATTCACTCCCTATAAATTTCACATGCCATCCTTCCGGGAGGAACAGCTTTATGAAATACAAATATCGAAGTAAAATGACCCTTAAGATTTCAAATTCTTCTGAAAGATTTTGATTCTTTTACACAATATTCATTCGTTGCACTCTTACAATTCTACATCAGCGAGTTATCCCTATGCAACAAAATGAAGATAATGATGTGTCCTCTATTCTTCGTATTTGCGGTGTTCCCGCATCATGTTGGTAAATACATAGATTCAATTTCAAAAATAATTTTCCCTGATTAAAAAAATTGTTATAAGAAAAAAACCAGTTTTGATTTGTATTGAGTTCTTTATTATACATATTTCAGGATGACTGCTAGAAATCCATGGAAAAAACGCTCCTAATTTACCAGTTTTTGTTTAAAAAATTGAAGAATTTGTCATTATAAGTACTAAAATTAGAAATTAATGCAGAATTCTTAAATATTAGCAATTTAGAAGCACCTGTCACATTGTGAAATTTAAAATCTGAAACATTTCAACCTGAACAAATATTTTTTGGAAAATATTCATTATACGCTATTAATTTCCACGTCTATTTTTAAAACAATTATTTTTTCGAGACTATGGGCTACAATTTTTAAGAAATGGAGCGAAGTATATTTAAACCGTAGAAATGTCAGTTTAAAATTTGCTCGGGTCTGTTGGAATCGTTCTAAGCGGAACGGAAAATTTCGAGGTTTCAGCACTTAAGGGTTAAATTATAATCGCAGAAGAAAATTAAAATTATGTGTGGGTACTCTCTACACCTTAATTATTGAGATATTCGTAATTACTAGTGAAATTCGACGTAAAACTAGAGTTAAAAACCACCCCAAAATAATATTTTAAATTTAAGGTCACGTAATACTTACCCGATTTCTACCTTACCTACATTTGATCGCAAAACCACTCATGTCCATAGGAATTAAAATATCAAATTGAAAATTTTGGAAATTAATTAGAAGTCACGAAGAAGTCTTGGTGTGGTCCTTGAAATAATAAATTACAACAAATTAAAAAATATACTTTTGTAGAGAAATAAAGTGTGAGCGGAAGAACTGCTCCGCTCCCTTTAATCATGTGCATATTGTAAAACTCTTAAGAAATAGATAGGTCTACAGTCGTTGACCCACTTTTCAAAAAATTCGATATTTGTTATTTTTTTATTAATCAACGCAATTTTTTTGAAAGGAACAACTAAGAAGCAAGTTTATCTCTTCCAAAAGCCTTTAATTTAGCTTCAAAAAAATTCATGTTCAATGACTGACAATCAGTGAGATTTCGCTAGTTACATCACTAGAATTCCTTCACTAGTTTAGTCTGTGAGGTTCACTAGCTTCTCAATATTGATATATATATATATATAATGAGATATAATAATGAGATTGATCTACAAGTCGAATTGATAGTTCATGATAAAACCCTTTTCTACTTATTTACAAACACTGCAGAACGAATCGGAATTCTATTGAAACTAGTCTTAAAGATTCATCGCTCCTTCTGAGATACCCTCGTGATTAGGAATTTAGTTCCAAAGTCGTTGAATCAGATTTCAATTATAACTATGATAGAACTTGACTGATAAAAGAAATTATGCTGAACTTGATCAAAAAAACGCCTAGACTCTCTTATAATTTGACTGTGCAGTTTTTCTTTCTAAAGACAAAAAGGATAACTGCATTCATGAATAAATCTAAATTAATGAAGACCAAAAGTAATTATACATTAAAAAAATCTCTTTAAACCAACCAGAATTCTGGTTCATTCAACTAGAATACAAATTTAAATATACCCTGCCTATAAATTCTGGTTAAAAGTATCAAAAAATTCTTGTTGACTAGTTTCTGGTAAGTGTTATCAGTAATTTATGTAAATTTAAGTAGAACTTCCGTTAAGGTTTACCAGAAATCTTTACTAGATAGTTTTCTGGTGGCTTAATACTACAACGTTCTGGTCAAAATAACCAGATGTTAGGGTAAGCTCAACTAGATATTCTGGTAGACATCGATTTTCGACTATCGAATTTCAAAACTTCTCTACCTACATGGACTGTTCCTAAACCCCTCTGAAATTATATGGACTGCATCCCAAAGAAAATAATCTGACAAAAGTTTCTGATATCAAAGTGCGGCAACTATATTCCCCTTCGATATAATTTCGTCTCCCTATAATCTGCATGTATATATGGATATATTAATAAATAGGAATAGATGCAACACTTTCAGAAAAAGCAGCATATTGTTGATGCATTTTGTTTCTGAAAATATTCGTTATTACAATTTCGTTCCTGCTTTTACATATTATGCACTTAGATCATTTGCGCAATATCTAAATTCTGAAAGATTCATTTTATTTATTTATCATTTCTCTACAATCGAGACACTTCTGTTATTAGAAATATTAATCAGAATAGTTTTAACCAGAAAAAATCAATTAGAGTTAATTTACTAGAATTTGATGGTCTTCTTAACCATAATTTCGTATTAAAATAACTAACCATTTTTAACCAGACACATCATTTATTGATCTTTCAATTGCGTGCTTTGCGATTTTGTTCTCTCTAGCCTACGAATTCGTATTTTTGGTAGCAGGCGCGTAAAATTAAAATGTTTAGGCGATGAGGATGTTTTCAGATGAAGCAGTCGGTGAAACTTACGCGAGCCATAGACGGCGTTGAAGTCGAACCAATAAAGATGTTAGAGGTGAGTCACAGGTTAAACTGACTGCTTCTTCTGCAAATATTGCTAGTGTCAAAAAAAGATTGCACGCGCACTCTTACATTATTTTTTTCGGCTCTGTTAGGAAGAAACATGAAAAATAAGATCAAGTGGATACACTCCTAAAATCTTAAAAAGACTGATATGCGACAGTTTTTACGACTAGTGCAAACTACACATAACAACTGCGATATAAAGCCTTGTTGCAAAAAAGAAACTTTTTTTGCCTATGTCTCTTTCTAGCAAACTGATGCACTGACGTAAGAAGCGTATTGTTGTCGATTTTTTTTCAAATTGCATCAAACATTCGATTTCAGTTTAATTTAGTGCAATTTCCCTGCCTTGGCTGGTATAGTACCCCACCACCCACACATACCTAATTATCTGGTCAAAACTACGCTAAGAAAATATGAAACCCATTCTCGTATTATACATCAAATGATTTATTGGGAGTGGCTTGAAATAGCGTATATGAAGTACACATCACATTGTAGTAAGCTATGTTGTACTAACTTGAAACATATTTCTTAGTTATGATACATACTTAATTCAGAAGGACAAATAAGATAGCTATGTATGTATTCTGATTTTTGTTCATGATATGTTTATGGTTACACTCTTCACGCATTTCTTTAGAATCTTTCATTGTTTCAAGAAAATGGTAGCATTGATTGGTATTTTCTGTTTGATCATAGTAATTTTCGCTAAACTTGTTGGTAAATATGATACTATCTATAATTTATAGTGACAGTGAACTGTTGAAAAAAAATGCAAAAAGGAATACTGAAACGAATACAGACAGGGTTACTAAACTGACTTTAAGTTCATTTCTCAAACGCATAAATAATCCCTGTTGCAAAATAAAGACTACTAATGTGCATTATTACTTCCGGTCGCATCGGGTCGGGTTGACGGCGGGTTGTTTCGGGTTTCGTGTTTGCAACGTGGCTCAAAAATCCAACTCGATCTGAAACCCGACTGTTGGTTCTCGCGCTTCGGGCTTGCTAGTATATTTATTTCACGCTCGGTCTTTGCACAGTAGAAAAAGGATCAATTTTGTTGCAGAGCATTCTGCACAAACGATCATTTGACTCTCGTGATCATAATGATCTGTCCATTCGGCAGAATTTGATCTCATTTTTTAGGTCATTTGTCAGACTATACAAAATGGCCGCCAATTTTTGGCACTAATGTTATAAAAAAATAACCTAAAAATGGTATATAATCGCAATAAATGACAAATAAACTTAACAGGTGATATTTTCTAATAATAAATTTCCTTAATTTTTTAACTTTTCAAGGACACTACACGATCGGAAACCATACAAAGCTTGCAAATGAGCTAAAGTACCCTAAGAACATCAGTCATCTTGGTCACATGATCCCGTAATCAAATCATTATGATCACAAAAGTCGATCATTCACTTCGGCCGATCATAATTCTCTTGATTTTGGTATCATTTTTGTTGCATATCAAAATGATATCGATTTCGGTATCATTTCCAACATTTTTGTATTGTGTGTATTTTCTTCACATTTGGGTACAGGCCTTTTAAAATTAAGGGTAAAAGTGTCGAAAACTAGTGTTAAAGTGGCTGGAAGGAAATTTGTAGATATAAATTGGCGAAAGTTTTTATTATAGTTAAAATTTTATTACAATTTTTGCAGTATATTTTTTGTATTTATGTGTTTACGTACGTTGCATCATTTTTCCAAAGTTTTTTTCACGAAGAAAACAAAAACTACGCATTCTATCAAAAAAATTATAAATCAGAAATTTGTAGATCTTTTGTGAAGAAACAAATTTTGCCTCTCCATATTTTTCGCAGCCCACGTCCTTTGTCTAAAAAATTTAATTTTTCTTTCTCTAATGCTGCTTTTGTATGAATAAAGCACAAAATACGAGTCCTATTAAAAAGTGAATAAAAACTAATTAGTCGATATTTTTTTAGATGCAAAGTTTTTGTCTATTTATCTTTTGTCGTATCTTGAATAGTTTAACCGAAAAATAGAATTTTTCATTTTTCACTTTTGAGCCCTGAAAATTTGAATTTCCAAATTTGCGAACAAATTCAAGCATTTGCTATCATAATCTTGTAGGGCCTTTAAAAACTAGCATTTTTCTTCGTCCGTTTTCTACCTTAAAATGTACATTTTCTTTTTTTTTGCAAGGGCTATAACTCTGGTAATATTTTTTTAGCGACAAAAGTCATTCGGAGAAAAAGTTTCCTTTTTAAAGTATTATGAATAACCGTGCAAGGAATTTTTTAATCTTGCAAAAAGTTGTTTAAATAATTTTCAAAATTAGCTTACTTTTTAAATTTTTATCCATAACGGCTGGCTAAAAAACTTGACCTTCAGTGTTCGATACTAAACAATTGCACCAAAGGCCAATCTAATAGATTTCTTCTTTCAAAAGTTACAGTGCTTATAGACACACAGGAATATATGCAAACAGACAGGGAGGCAAAATAAATACATACATACATGTATACTTAACTGCATACAAAAATTCATCCATTCACACAGACTGACAGAAATTCAGGCATACGAACGGATATACGGACAGACGTACAAACAGACCTAAATACGGACAGGTTCGTAAAAACCTGTATTTCGGATTCAGAGGGTCTTAAAACATGGATATTTATATATAACTGGTACTAACGGGCGTAATTTTTAGTCAGTTTATTTCTAGATTTATTGTACTTTTGCATCATTATTTGCAATTGAAGGGTGAAAACCGTATGAAAAAATTAAAAGTCTATGATAGATACCACTAACTTAACGGATTCAATAATTAACACAATAATTATTTTTTACCGATACATTTCTTTCACAGAATTACAAGTAAAGCATAAAACTGATGCAGTTCATCCTCTTCCACTTCAACTTAATGTTCATCATCGTGAACGTTTCTTAACTCCAGGTGCCCCGGAACGTTTACCAGCAGACACTTACAGGGTAGGAACACATAAGGAAAGGGATCACGAGTACGTTATTGGAATGTTCCTAGCCGGGCATTTGTTTCCATTCATGGCTCCTAGAGCAGATCTTCATTATGATTTTGGAAAAGTTAAAATACGCATAAAAGGCAGCAATGCTAGTGAGATTGTACCAATTTTGGATAACGATCCTCTGAATAGTCTGTTCTACAAGCCATTTGGACCAGGAAACATTCGTCTCGCTGATATACACGAATTTTGAAGTATCATTACTATTCAAAAATAAATTACAGTTATATAATCAGTTATATAATAAGTAATAAAATATCTTGTGCTTTTTGACTTTTAAAGCGAGGGATGAAATGTAGAATAAACAGATATATTGCGTAATTTTATTCTTTAAAATTTTTATTTATTAGTGGCTGAAGATTTTTAATTTTAAGTACAAAAATTCATTCTAAATATATTATTAAAAGGTGCATGACCTCGAAATTATACCCTGACTATGAAAAAAGGAATCTTTATAGTCTTAAAATAACATCAGTTGGGTTTATTGTTCAAGGAAGTAGGGCGAGAGCCACTAGCGAAAGTATTCTTTTATTCTTACGATAGACTTCCCTAAACGTTCTTTCTCGGTAAATCAATAACTAGTTAATTACATACTCAGCTTAACAGAATCGACTTAAACAGGAGACAAAAATTTATCACTGGGGAAGGGGAGGGGGTCGCCTAGCCACAAAACAAACAGAGGCCAACCATTTCTTTATTTGCAAGCTAGTTCTTTATTACCATAAAAAATTGAAAATCCACAGAGAGGTACATTAAAGCGCGAGGCTAATCTATCGAGACACAAGCATGCCCTGGAACCTGAAAGTAACTATCTTCTAAAGCTGTACTTAGGATACGCGAAACGACCATTATTACTGATTTCCCCAAATCTTTCCATTTTGTCTAACGTGACTGACCCCTTTGAAATTCGTTTTTCTCGCGCATCAGTACAATTTAAAAATATCGACCACGTGTTCCAATTTCGAGGTTATAGTTGAGAGGCGCGCAAATTCGACTAAATCTTTCAATTTCGGAAGAGGTCGGACTGTATGAATCAATCTAATGAATCCCGCACAAAAAACCACACAGAAAGCACTTAAATAAGTAATAAGTCAAAGAACTTTGGCGATACATCGTTACTATATGACTTAAAGAATTACATTCTGGGAATCTTCGCTGAATTGATTTGCCGCAATTAAACACAAGGGAAAGGAATTAGATTATTATCAATTTTTCGACACTTTGGGCGATAGTAATATGGCCAAGCTTCCTCTTGATAATGAAACTTCTATTTTAGCCCAGTGTCGGTATTTTAGTAAATTCTGACACAGCTGGGATACCAGCGACGTTCGTTGAGAGTCGGCTTTTATCTTCTAATGCCGAAAAAGAACCGAGCGATACCCAACCGTTTCTCTCCTCCTGCGAGTAGTTCTGTGTCTCGTGTGCTCTCTCTCTTCCTTGTCTCGGAAATAAAGTTAGTGCCTCGGTATGGTAGAGAAAGAGGGAGAGACAACTTCGTCTATTCGTTTCCGTCCTCTCCATCTGCTCTGTCGTGGGTGGTCAGTAGAGACGTTACGGCGTTCGGGGATTCCAATTTTCTCACCCTGGTTTGGCGATCGTGCGTAGTGTACTTTTTGTCGGAAGTTGACAGCTAACTCTCTCGTGGCTGGTAGTAAACATACAAAAATGTGATACGAAGATAATAAATAACAGCTTATATAATAAATTAATAGATTCCAATAAGAGTGCTCCCCGTGGAATTAAGAACTCTCGCTCTTCAACAACCAAAACAGGTGAAAAACACCTCGCCACCGCTCCCCCAACCTTAGCCGGGAACCACGGGTCGCTTCTATTTTCGGCAATTTATTAGCCTATACTTTTAAGACTGGTGGTTCCCGGAAAAAAACGTTCGTCCTTTCAGTGATTCTCCTTTCCGCAGATGCTCTCTAATTAGTATAAATTTTGTTTGGCATCTCCGATGCATGCAGGGCAAAGTAAGAGGACAAGAAAATTCAAATGAAAGGGGAAAGCAAACAAACAACCACAAAAAGCTGTTATAAACCTGAAAAGAATAATGTTCTATGGTGAGTTTCCTCACATGCGGCAAGGGAAAGAAAAAGAAATCATAAGCATATTATGATGCTTCGAATAAGGATTTCCATAAATAATAATCCTAATTTTTAATCTAACCAACTAAACAAAAAAAAAACGGAAGAGTTATCCTCCCTTAATCCGACAGTGACCTCTCCTCGCGAACTATCCCCAGACGTTCACTTTGATCCTTATTCTAAGGGAGGAGGTTCCTATTCCCGCATCCAAACAAAAACGAAGCCAACTTTTTGTGTTATGGTATGGTATGGTATGGTGTAGCAATAAGGTGTTTCGGAGTTGCACTCTTAATAAAGTAGCGATTACTTTAGCGTAACGCTACAGACAGTCTTGCGTCTCACACAAAGAAAGTAATATAACGAAAGGAACAGAGCCCGTGAATATAAATTAATTTCACTAAGCTTAATAATTGATTCAAGCATCTACGGTTGACTATTTTGTGCTGTATTTATCCGATACAAAGAAAATTATTGACTTCCTTTTTTCTGTATTTTTCACTCAAGACAATTTTATACTTGATATATTTGTGCATGTGTTCCACTTATACACAGCCCGTATCTTATTAAATCAATAGGAATACATCTATTTTTAATTTGAAAGATTTTATTTAAATTTAAATTAACTCTTATCTTATTTCTCAAAAATATATTATTTTTCTTTTTCAATTTTTATTTGAAGTCATTAAAGTAAAATCATATCAATTTGTTATTATTTTAAGTATGAGATTATAAATAATCTACTTAGAGGTCACGGTATCATGTAGTTGGTGGAAATGCTTACTATAGTTCTATATACTATAGTTCTATAGTTCTGATAGTTCTGAAATACCTGAACCAGAGAGGCTGCATCGCGAGGTCTAGCCACCCTGGTTATCTGATGGACTCCAGTCGATGAGATCTAAACGAAGGAGCGATCCTTCTGCTGGTTAATAGCAAAGTCTCCTGAAATATTGAGGGCGCGAGTTCTCATGCTCCCAAGCAATTATGTGATCGTCTTGTCAAGGGCTGAATGTCACCAGGGTTAACAAATCATTGAACATCCCGGCCCACCCCCCTCAGTAGAGGCAAAATAGCACGGGTCACAAAGAATGTGTCTTAATGAAGAATTTGGGACACCAGGTTGAATCCCATAGTGCGTGGACCCGCCACCTGCAAATGAGGCTCTGCGAGGGATGATTTTTATTTCCCCAGCATCTCATGGCGCTATGCTAGGAACACATTCAAAAACATGAAACAACGAAATGGGGGCCCTGTTTCAGGACCCTTCTCTAAACTACTACTAACAGTGGAAAACTCTTTATGCGGCAATCTACCAGAAACGGAGTGAAATGATAATAATCTATCTGGGATCCGTGGAGAGACAAGAAGCTTGGATGAAGTGAGGACTTTGGGACTTACATAAACAGGAACGCAAACTGAGGCTTGTGGAATTCTCTACAAACTATGGTAACATTGATGAGTTGGAGCACATCGCTAATTTTCTGCAGAGGATTCTCATTACATAAAATGAAAATAATTGCCCTACAAGCACAATTAAGTCTAGAAAACGAGCAGACTCGTGGAATACAATAAAAATATAAGAAAGTATAATTAGGAAGATTAAAGAGGCTTCTGCAAAGAATTGAAAAACATTCCGGAAACAGCGATGCCCCATCAGATCCTCGCGAAAACCGCGGCTTTTTGCCAAGGG
The DNA here is from genome assembly GCA_010014905.2 of Druon quercuslanigerum. Classification (NCBI taxonomy): domain Eukaryota; kingdom Metazoa; phylum Arthropoda; class Insecta; order Hymenoptera; family Cynipidae; genus Druon; species Druon quercuslanigerum. Next base: position 50,684 of record JAAAKG020167111.1, read on the forward strand.
TTGGAAAGGTCGACTGGAAATTCGCTAGCAAGGTCATAGGCAGCAGAAATATGGAATGTGTGATAGGATCCATCTGATACCTTAACTTGCCAGGGCGGATGGAATTTATCAAGTGCTTTTAGTAAAAGGCATGGATTTTGTCGTACCTCCACTGATGAAATTATTTAGGGCAAGCATGGCTCTAAAAAACATGATATCGGTATGGAAGAACGATAGAGTGACCTTTATTCCTAATCCAGTGAAGGAAGATTACACTGCTGAAAAAGATTTTAGATCGAACAGCGTAAAGTCTTTGATCTTGAAGTGCAAAAGCTTCGTGCAATTTCCATTGTAGTTGGTTAAATTTGAAAATTTTTGATTCAGATATATATATATATATATATATATATTGAAGCTGGTGCCAATTCAAGGCTGATAATTTTCAGTAAGTTTGCTAAATAATTTTATTTTTCAATCTAAAATAAGGAAAATAAGCAGCGCATGAAGACCCTGAATGTATATAATTAATTTCGAGGCAGGCTACGTCACGTTTAGAATCTCAGAATATAACTTTCTGATTGTTTCAATAGAGATAAGAAACGGATATCATCGTGAAGTTTAATTAAACTTTCATATCTTTCACGTTTACTTTTTTTCGTTGTTTTTTTAAAATTATTATGTAGCTTCTTATACACTATTTTTACTAAGAAATTAGTTTTCCACGATTGAATTAACAAATTTATGGACTTCTCGAATTAGTAATTTTCAACAAATTTTTAATGGACCACTTTTCGTTAATCAAATCTGTAAAATTTAACTAGAAATTAGTTAAATTTGACCAAGTGTGCTTCAGTGAGCAAAAAAGCCGAAAAACTGTCATGTACTTCTTCAAGTTATGGAGTAGATACATACTCTACTCGTGCATGATAAAGAAAATAGATTTAAAAATTATTTTGTATTAATCTTCGGAACAAGATAAATACATACAGAGATACTCACACAAATATTACAAATACAAAGTTGTTATCATGATTAACTAGAGATAATAAAAAGCTGACCCATGTAGCGCGAAACTACCATAAGAAATAAAGATATTAAATACAGAACAAGAATTATTTTTTAAATATAAGCGCCAAAGAACCAAATAGTTGAGAGGTTATATTTTGCAAGTTTTTAGAGTTAATTATGTCTTTTTGCGGTTTGAACGTAAAATACTACTTTTTACTGATAATACTATGTTTAGATAAATTTTTTGCCATTTTAATACTATTTTCAGCATTTTGTATTAGTATAAAGATAGAAAGTCTCGCTATTTTTCACTTTTTTTAGTTTTTAATTAGACCCAGGTGGTGATTATTCAAGTTTAAATTTTAGCATCATTTTAATAATATTGTCTTCTAATATTGTTAGAAATTGTCCGTTCTTTGTGAACATTTTTTTATTTCGTCTATTGCTAACTTAGAGTGAGGTTATGATTAATGCAGATCAGCAAACAGGGTAGTTTAAACAATTTGTTATTGTTTAAAAATACCTACGCCTATATAAATGCTCAATAGTTGCAGTTATTTTCTGAAATTTCTAATTTTTTCACTTTTCATTAAATGGGATAATAATTAGTTCAAGTTAACAAAGAATATTGTTTAAAAGAGAATTTATTTCTTAATACTATCTTCTAATGGATAATTGATAAAAATTTGAGACCTTTACTGAAATTTTTAACTGTAGATGTGTTTTGTGGTAATCAATGAATAATAGATAAACATTAGACAGAATTATTTTTTAAGCCATCTCTTTTTTTAGTTCTGTATATATTTTTCTGAAATAAAACAGATGTCCGTACAATTGACATCTGATCTTAATTTCCCTCTGTCTCGCATCGCTCACATTTATGTACAATAATCAATTTTTCAAATAATTATTTTGTTTAACATTCATTATTGTGAATTAATTATTACCTTAGCCTAAGCACAAAGTTGATAAAAAGGTAAAAGTTTCAGAAAAAGATACTGTTTATAGTAGCATTAATATAGAAAATGATGGTTATAAAAATTAATAATTTGTTTAAAAAATTATGTTCGCTCAATGGCCTCAACTTTTACTTCACTTGTAGTAAAAAGTGGAAAAAAGTTAAAAAATGTTAATAAAAAATTTAGAGAGACCTCAAAGTATCTTTTTTATGTGAAAAAGAAAAAGCTGTACACATAAAACAACCTATTTGAGGCATTTCATTGCATATTTATTCAAGCTGGTGCTCACTCAACGCAAAAAATTGCTACTTAGTTTGCTGAATAATTGCAATTTTTCGTAGAAAACAAGACAAGTACACAAAACTCTGTTTAAAAGTAGCGCATAAAGACCCTAAATACACATTTTTAATTAATTTAGAATTCATTTATCTATTGTAATTTTATGACTAAAATATTCTGATTTTCTTTAACTATGTTCATATAATAATTAGAGAACGATGTTTTTAATTAAGGCAGGCTACGTCACGTATAGTAAAATTTTTTTCACGTTCTCTATTTTCAGTCTAAATTACATTTATTTATTTATTTGCATGAAGCAATTTGTTGATTTTAACTGCTAAAATAGCAAATATCTTAACTCATCTCTGGTACAAAAAAAGCTTCTTATTTTCGTGACATTGTCTCTTTGGGCGCACCATTATTTAGTTACAGCCTAGTAAATACAATATTTTTTATAAATATTCACGCTCCTACAAGCCATAATTTTCAAATTAATAGAAGATGTGCTACCGCAACAATAAGCGGTATTGTAAAAAGGTTTAACATAGTGCTTATTTTTCCGGTACTGACGATTTTTAAAAAGAGTTTTTAAAAAGGATAAATCCTAGATTTTGGCAAAAATATTGAAAAATTAATTTTTCTCCCATTTGCTTAATTCTATGCTCTTTGATCCCTAACTTCGACCATCTTGCTAATTGACGTACCAGACGAAGAAGCATTGAAAATGTTAGGGGTAAAAGTGCAATTATTTCTGTGATTAATGACAGAAGAGTAAGAGGATTTAATCGTATTTCGAAGATTTGAAGGGATTTTATGAAAACTAGACAGATTTCAGAGAGCTTTAAAGTATCTTAATGAATCCTAATAGATTTAACGGGATTTAGACAATTTAAATAGATTTCGAAATATTTGAAAACATTCCAAACGATTTTAGAACATTGTGGATGATTTCCAAGAGCTTTAAAGAAATTTTTATGGTTTTGGAAATATTTTAAAATATAATGTATACAAATAGTTATTTTATTAGTTAAGGCAGGGTTCAGGTAGCATATTTAAAAATCATACTTAGGCGGAAGAACCTCACATAATAAATTCTTTAAACACCCTCCCTGTACGGCTTCGTAAAATTTTTCGGACTCCCTCCTGCTATAAAAAGCTGCATGTAATTGAAGGACGCTCATTAAAAAAATGATACATTACAAAGCAAGAACAGTTATTAAAAAATTTTAAAATATCGAATAGCAGAAAAAAAGTACTTATAAAACAATGCGCATAAATAATTTTAATTTGTGCCTTTTTTCTTCTCGCGCATATTAAAAAGAATTATTTTCAGGAAAACGGACGCCAATGTTTTTATTTCGACTTTTTGCATGTTTTTTTTGAGGTTTTTAACACTTCATTTAAGTACTAAAAATAAATAAAAATTACTAATTCAAGTACCAGAAATATTTACCAATTCGATGTTGGAAACTTTAAAATTATTTAAAATTAGTAAAAATATATTAATTTACTGAGAGCTGAATATATTATTTATAAGATTAGAGAATTTATATCTCGCCAATATAAAAGTTTAATAAAAGTACAGGGTTGCGTAACATTTTCAACTCTAATGCAACTGATGAAAAGACTCACTTTATTTTCCTTTATATACTCCCTTTATATACATTTTATAATATATTTTAATTCCTTCAATCTGTTTTATATATTAAAATAAATAATGGACAAGAAAATTTCCCTTAATAATTATTCATTGCAAACGATAAGCAATTAGTGAATATATTTTCACAGCTAGACGTTGATGAAATAAATTATTACAGCGTTTTTTATTTTTTATTTTAAAATATCACTATTTTACCACTTTAACACTAAGTGACGGTTGAGCAAACAAATTTTTTATACAAATCTCGCTTGAGAAATTTTAAAGCGAGTAGAGAATCTAGCAATTTTTATTTTATTGTTTTTTATTTATTACATTTTTTTATTTGAAGCAAACAGCACCCCTTTTGTTCAAAGAAAAATATGTATGTGAAGAAAAGTTTAGCTGTCTTTAAGAAACTTCAGAGAAACGTTTACTTTAATTCATATAAAATATTTTTCTGAGTGGGAATTATCAGATAACGCTATTTGCTGCGCAAACTTTTAAAGCTTTTCCTTCTGTAGTGCTAATTTTGTGAACAAAAAATAAATAAATGAAACTATTAAACTTATTAGTTCTAGTAGGCAAGAATACATGAAAAAATAATCAAACTAAAAAATTTTGCTTTACGTAAAAAATTTTCAAAATATTGCAATTCTAGATAAGAATTATATTTCTTGTATTAATCTGTCTGCCTAAACATTCAGAATGTTGATAAGAAAGAGTTTTTAATTACGCAATCTCTGTTTTGTTACCATTGCTCGTAAAAAGCGTGAAAGAATATTGTTTATAAGAATTTGAATTATGGTTTAAATCACGCTTGTATATGTATTTTATATTTTTCTTCTCGCCAAAAGATTTAAAGTTTTCGTATAGATTAAAAGATCTAATTTAAGAAACTTATTACGTGCTTGATTATCTTAAAACAAAAACGAAAAGGACCTTGAATATACACACACGCACGCACACACCAATTCTCAGAAGCCATTACAGCTGTTTGTCTTCTTTGCAGACGTTAACAGGTAAAAAAATTTTCGTAACAATAATAAATATTTATCTAAATACTCTAACAGGCGGATGTGGGTGAGAACAAGATTTGAGTAAAGCATCGTTTTTAGTCGCGAGATAACTGAAATGTATTTGGATTCCGCAGAAATAAGGATCTAAATTGGATTAGACTATTGAACAATGACTGAAACCGATAATCAAACTTCGCGCCTTAGTTCATCCAGTCTTCGTTCGCACTCAAAAATGACCTTCTTCACTCATTCAGACCCTCGCCGGGGATCTAGTGGGCTTGCCGCGCCTAGTTATATCCAGCCGCCTTTTCTTTTGGAGCTCCGTGTTCCTTTGCAGCGGAGGCTTTCGCTTCCTCCTAGTATTTTGGTTTGCCGGGTTCTTATTCGCCCCCCTTCCCCATTCACATAAATTAGTCTTAGGAGTGAGTCCTGGAAAACCCGGGCTCCCTCGTAGCCTTCTTTCGGCTTCCCTGTGAACGATTGGCTTACCCGTCTTTATGTTTTTACGCCAATCCCCCTCTCCTCTGACACATGACAGGGCACCCCTATTCTGGCATATATCATACTATTTCTAGTTCTGAACAAGAAATACCTATTTCTCCTGCTACTAGCTCTAATTTGGGTGATGTCACTTCTCTGAATCATGCTATAAACAATGACATTGGCAGTGCTAGCTTCATTGCTCTAGAGAAAATAAACTGACGTTTAAGACAATATTTCTGTTACCATAGAGAAAAAAATTGTTTCTGACGGTACTAGTTCCAGTACTATTCAGAAAAAAGCCTAAATTTCCTACTTCTTATTCTATTTTGTATGATATAACTCCTAGAAATAATATTCCAGACCACATACATCTTTTAGATTCGAATAACTATATAGCACTGATGAATAACATTGACAATAATTTATAGCTCTTTGTAATCGCCTTGAATGCCAGAAAGCTCAGTTGGATTTCCTGTACGTGAGGACATAATGAATTTCAGTTGCAACGGATTAATTGTTTCGAGTGTTTACTTTACACGAACAATACAATTCAAGATACTCAATAAAAATACTTTTTCTCATTTTCCAAAGATTGCGCAGACAAAGGCTCGAACAAAGAGTTGAAGTTGCTTGTTACAGGAGAATTTTGGACATCGCAAGTCTTAGCGATGAGCAAAGAAATAGACGTAAAAATGATTGCAGCCACCAAAGGAGGATATTTCAAAAACTAGTCAAGAAAAGTAATAATAAAATCAGAACAACATAAGAGAAGAAAATACAAAACACCTTTAAAGGAAGCAAGAAACTGTTTTATGACAATATAAAGGGAAGGAAAAGTACAGAATTCTTCCAAATGAGAAATAGTAAAGATGAAATACTATATAATGCAAACGGGATACTAGATGCTTTAAGATGCTATTTTATGGTATGTGTCACTATGATTAGGGATATCATTAAGAACTTGAAAAACGGTAAGGCTGGTGGTGTAGACAGTAATAATGCTGAAATGCTTAAACACGATGGTGAGTACATACCACATAGATTATGCGAATTAATAAATTTATTTATCGAGATGGTAGAACCAACCTGAGTACAAATATTTCGTCTTGATTTGGACTTAACTCTTTTTGAGTTCGTCTCTAAGATGACGTCTTAAGACCAGAAGTTTTATTGTAAATCTTAAAACCATTCGAGGTCAGCTTGAATGTTGAACAAACTGATTACAAGATTAAAGAACATGGGCCTCATCGTTAACGTAAATAAAACAAGAAACTATTCTGTTTAAAGGAAACAGTAAGAAAACAATATGAAACATTATATTAAATGATGAGTGAATTGAACAAGTTGATATGTTCGTATACATTGGTAGCTTATTCGCTAGGGGCGGAAAGATAGATAAGGAGTTAAATAGGCGCAGCCTTAAAGGTATGAAAGTTATTGGAAGAGCAGGTCCTATTATCAATAGTAAAAATGTATAAAATAGTGCTAAAATGGTCAAACATAATTCTGTATTTGTACCGAATGTTCTATGGGGTATCGAGACATGGACCATCAAGAAAAATATAAGGGTAAAATTTATGCGATTGACATAAGACTCCTGAGCATAATATGCGGGAAAACTCTTATAAGCGAATAAGTAACGCTACAATTCTCAAAGAATGTAGCACAGAAGAATTACTAGTTGACATATGCAAAGAAAATTGGTTAAGATGGTTCGGGCATGTTCAGAGAGTTCCAGATGAAAGACTACCGAAACAAGAGTATTAGAGCATAGTAAATGTCAGCTTGCCCTCAGGCAGACCGCGGAAGGAATTCTTGGAACGTGTGAATAAAATCCTAGTTAGAAGAGGCATAGAGACATAGAAGCACGAGCGCTTGCACGAAAAAATGCATGGACGTGAAAGAAACTACAGCATTATGAGAGTTAATAAAAAGCGTTTTCGTAGAGTGAACAATGCCTAAAACGCAAGATCTTTGATGCTAATGGACCCAATTAGGAAACCTCACATGAAGACTTTGTGAGGCTCTTCACCTGGGCTGATTGCTAGAGATATGAATCAACTACCTGGATTGGAGTAGTGCTACGAAATGAAGGTGTTATTAAAATAAATAACATGAGAATTCTAGATCAATCTAAAAATTCTGTAACCCCTTCCCAACATTAATCTCTTCCCCACCGAGTGAGAAGACGACCTTCCCTAAAAGGGAAAGGGCTCAGTTGGTTAGACGATCAGACTTCACATCAGGGTTCCCGGGTTCGATCCCTTAACCGGTACCTCTGAAAATTTTTCTATTTACCTTTATCGAAGTCCCCCAAACGTGCACTTGAATGCAACCCAGTCCGTCATTGATAGGGTAAAAACCAGGCTGTGTCCAATATTTCAGGGCACACTGCTCTCATCAGATCACTTGATTGAATTATAAATATGCGTCCGTGACTGCTGATATATAGAAGGACAGCCCTGTGGAAAACTTTTCAAAGAAATATAAAATCCAACTCTAACCATACATGCCCTCGACATGTTGACGGCTATGTTGGTGTTAGCACTGTTACTGGCTGATCCCATAAATAATAAACAAAAGCTTTTTAAAGATTTTGGAATACTTTTTGCTTCCCGAAGGTCGTCGGGGTGCCCTTGGAACCGCTGCTGGGGGCCCCAGCATGCGGGATGGTGATGATGGTGAGCTGCGAGATGATCAGGCAGATCTCATTAATCAAACAGCTGGCCAGCAAGAAGATCTTCGACAAACGTTAAGCAGTCTGCTGAGGATGCTTTGGCTAGCGTTAGCTCTTTCCACTCAACCACCTCGAAAGAAGTAAGGTACAGGGAGAGCATCAATTGGGATACCGCAATGAAAGAGGAATTGGTTTGTCTCTGTTACGAACGTACGAAGTTTGAAATTAAAATGGAAAAAGAATAAAATTTAAGAACGAAATGTGCAAAAAGTATCCTAATACACAGAAAGTCACACTAAGAGATCTTTTTGCTTAGGTGAAGGCCATCAGAACTAATCTACACATCACGGGATTAGAGGAACCTGCATCACATAGAAAACCAGGGACGATTGGAGTTCTTCCTCAACCTGTTGATGATCGAACACCACTACAACCGCCAGACGTGGACGGCCTTATACAAACAGAGACAGAAGCAGAGGTACAGCAAACCAAAAAGCGACGGAAATGGACATACCAGATGCACAGAAACGTTATGCGCCTTTATTTGCTGGCAGAGAAGTTGGGCAAAGTGTGGGGAGAGAATATCATAGACTCTTCTTAATCCGCTACCCACAGCTAGCCACAAACGTAAATGAACAGCATCTGGCAGATCAAAGACGCTCAATATCTGTAAACAGATTGCTTTGGGCTGTTGAAATAGCTGCTATGAAAATGAAAGTGGAAGAGCAGCTTCCTATTAATGAACTTCCCTTGAAAGATGGGACAACGAAGACTTCATTGAAGTTGAAGTCATCGGTGCTAGGGATGATGAACATGATGTACCTGATTCATTGGAACCACATTCAGATATTAATAACGATGTTGTGGATATCGAAATCTCAGAAAAACTACAGCACCTTGAAAGAATTTTGGTCATGCTTTACTAGAAACCTGATGTGTAGAAAGTACACTAATGCATTCTTTGCACAATAAACATTACAAATTATCTGTGTGCACTAATATAATACCTCAAGAGCAAGGTTTTACCTACGTTTTTGAATGTAACACAAACTGCGTTCGAGATAAAAACTCTTGTATACTGTGCAGCTGTGGCAACGATTAGAACGTTGTGCCGCTGAACTAGGCCTGCAAATGTAGTCTTTGTCCCATCGACGGAGCAAGATTCACCATGGAGGATCAGGTTAGATATGGATGTCAGGAAAGTAAGGTGCTAATTTGGTCTATTAAATCAATATAAAAAAGGAAAAAGAATCATAAAATTGATAAACCATTTTATTAAAATCATTCACCTTTGGCACATCGAGAGAATACACTATCAATATTGGATGAGATTACAGACTAATGGTCGGGTGTTTAGGGAAAACTGAACAGCTGCAATTTAAACACTGCGTGTTTCAAACTGGAGAAAGCAAGGGCAAGTAATAGCCCTGAAAATCAGATGACAAATATCACAGCTTTAGATGTTTCATCGGTCTTGAAAAGGGAAAATGACTGGAAGGCTCCAGGTCCGGACATGTTGCACAACTTCTAGTACAAGTACCTGACGAGTGCGCATTATGCTATAGCAAGGTGTTTTTAGCAAATCATTGAACACCCAGATCTGATGTAAGACTATGCTCCAGCGTGATACGTATATGTTACCTAAAAACCCAGACGCTCAAAATCCATGTGAATGTTGACCTATTGCTTGTCTTCCGGTCGTAAATATCTTACAGCTATTATTGCAGATAAGGTATACATTATAGACGCTGTTGCCATGACTTAAGCTCGTAAACATCAAAGGAACTTACACATGGCATACATTGACCACAAGGAAGCGTTTCCTACCGTGCCGCATAAATATTTGCTTAAAGTCTTAGAACTTTACAAAATCTGCCCACGCATTATTGACTTTCTAAGTCATTTTCTAAACTGCATAAGATTTACTCAAGACTGAATGAAAATGTAAGAATGCCGCAAATTTAAAATTGAGAACAGCATAGATCAAATGCCCGTATCAGCGATCCAGAATGTTATTTTAAGATAACTATTATGATTCCACTTTTTGATGACTTCATTAATCAACTTCAATTAAATTTCGCAGATCACAAATCAACATTGTCATCTCTCTACATTTTAATTCCACCTGCATGTCGTAAAAATGATTCTAACTTTAAAATAGATGCCTTTGAAGTTTATAAACAGTTTTTAGAATGGCACTGTCTAGAAGTGGAGTTTTACCTATGAAAAATGAAATAGCAACAAGAAGTGGAGATAAATCTGCCCAGTGCTGCTACTAAATCTCTTAGGGAGCTTCTAAAAATTTAACGACATTTCCTGTTACTTCCGACCAGGGAAGACTTACTGAAACAACGTTAACGTCAATGCACAGGAAAATCTACGTTAACATAGAAGAGGTAAGTGATTTGTTCACAATGATGAACGTCCAAAGCATTAATATAATTGTGTAATACAAATGTAAATGTGAAGATTGAGCGTTATTTTAACCGCCGTTTGATTCACTTACATTTAATTCGTTATCTTTGCCAGAGCGAGTGAGTGACTTTCTGTACACAGGAATGTGTACATATGTTGTAACCAGGTTTCCCAATCGCGCTATCGAAAAGGGACACGGGGAGACACCCAGCTTATGAAACCCGCGCGCCGCGTGAGAAAATGGCCAGAGACACCGGCGCCATGCTCTTCGAGCGCTAAGTTCCGTGGTAGTCCTACTACCTGGCCGTTTGGAGGAACTCACTCGCCTCAACTTGCTACAGTCGGTCTTTGAGTCGAGCGTCCCTCCAAGTTTCGAGCCACGCGGGGTCTCTGTCGACCCCCCCCCCCTACACTGAATAACACATGCGACAAAAGATCGAATAATTAACGTGGATCGCATTCGAAGCAAGAAAGGCACTTAAAGTTCATAAGAGAAAGTCCACTTACTTTGTAGCCACCTAGCTGCTTCTAAGTTGTGTCGGGATGGCCTCCGTCGATTGGCTGGTAGCAACGGGCGAAGTCCGTTGATGTAAGCTTCCCTGGTAGAGTTCGTGCTGCTGATTGATTCTGCCCTACGGACTATCAGGATTGCAATTAGCTGCGTGCATGCTGCTATTAGCATAACTACCATGACTTGTGTCTGCTTGCCTAGCAACGTCGCTCGCGCGTGTCGGCCTCTCTTCTCTATACTGAGAGACGGTTTGTGTAGCCAGCGCGCTTCGAGTGTGGCTGCTACACCAAACACGCATGTAGCGACTAGACTGTGTAAACCGCTTGATTGCCAAACTAAAAAAGAACGGGAGGGGGACAAACGTCACGTATGGTCAGCGCGCTTCTAGATTGCGCACTGGCTGTGCTTTTTTGTAGCGCGGCTAGCCAGAGGGTTCTTGATGCGTATGAGACGGTATTGTGATGATGGGTTATTACTAATAGACCAATTTTAGCGAATTCTTATGAATTTAGAATTTATTCAGTCGTTTAACAATACATTTGTACATTGATTCAGTCCAGGAATTCGTTCAGCGACGTATGCGTGTAAATGCATGTCAAAAAAAACTTCCTCATACCCTTCAGCTTCAAGCGACATTGTTTCGCGTAATTTTCTTTTATTGCTTGACGTTTAAGGAATTCCTGTATCCAGAACTTTTTGAATTTTGGTTATTTTAAAAAGATTGCTACAGTTTCGTCTATATTTATAACAACGAACAAACCAAATTTCAAATCTACTTCATTCTTTTTTACTCTTGTACAAGTTTGCAACATTTTCACAACTCTTAAAAGTATCAACCGTGTGACAAAATTGTAAAATTTGCTTTTTCGCTACCGTTTTTAACAAATTTACGTGAGAGCTACTTGCTTAAGAGTTTGCTTTAATATCACGGTGTTTTAACTTAAAGGCATGGTCCAAAAGAGAAATGCCGGCCCAGAATAATATATAATCGTGGGATAAAGCAATAAGAAGTAAAATTTAGGTTTCGAAAATTTATAAAACTTTATGTAAGACTTATTGAGATCTGCTATATAATTAGCTAAAGATGATATATGTAAATTCATTCTTCTTGGTGACATAAGGATGTAACTAATTTTTCGTAAAGAAACTTAAATATTTTAATAAAAAAAACATTTCTGATGCGCAAAATTTTAAATTTAATTTTTTTTGTCTATATAATGTAATTTTTTAATGGCTTGTTAGATTCTTCAGAGTCATATTGAAAGTTTTTAATAATCCAATTTAACTTAGCTAAAGTAAAATATATTTTTTGAAAAATGAATTCGTATAAAATAGCGCATAAAACGTAAATACATACACCCTCTATAAAGTCGTGCATTAAATCGACACTTTTGTTAATTGCAATGTGAAGGTTTAAGTACTCTGTTAAACACGCAATTTTCTTTTATCCAGGTAAGTTCAACTTTATTAAGTGCTACACCTATATTATAATTCCGTTCATTCAGCAGAAGATCTTTATTCACGGTACACATTAATTTGCAATGCTCGTCAGAGGCTTGGCAAAGTCTAAACTAATAATGAGAACGAAATGAGTCTTTGAATCCGCAAATCGGGTTGAGTCCTAAATTATCACCAATAATTTGGACTAGTTGAAATCTTACGTATATGGGTTTTTCATTAACTGTTATATGAATACCCACTTACTAAAGATGAATAAGTTCCGTAATCAAAGTATTAAGAACAGAGCTGTTCTTTGAGCCTTTCAAGTCTTCTGCGCGAATAATCATATAAAAAATTATGCTATTTAGTAGCGCAGCAATCGCTGGCGGAAGTGCAGCGATTGTCACGTAGACTACTCCAAACTTATGAATTTCGGCGTGACTACCAAGCGCATTTCCTACTTTAACTGCATCATAATATATCCATAATTCAAATCCAAAAAATATTTAAGTGAGGGCCACTTTTGCCAAGTGGTTTTGGATCTCGGCGGTTTCGTTGTTACCAACATTCTGAGAATATACCTCTCAGATGCCAGGCGTACCTATTGCACAGTAAATGACGGACTCCTTTCTTACTGGCAAAGTGATCATCACCCACTCTGCTATTCAGCAGCCTCCCTATCAAAGCCCCAAGTGTGAGAAGATTGCAGATTCATTTTCGAGGCTTCTCAAAATCGCTTTCAATCTCCAAGGTTAGACCCTCGACAGACTTCAATTATCCTTGGTACAACACAAGATTTTTCTAAGAAGACCTGCAGTTTAAGGAAAGTTCCGAACCACCAAAGCCCCGGTACATGCACATAAATCAATTTCTTTTGGAACTGCACGGAAACCTAACGAGCCATCGTCTGATCTACCTAAGCCACAATTTACAATTAAAGATAATTTGAAAATGTCATTTCATTTAATCACAAACCCAAACTAAGGATATGAACGGTTAGACCCAGTAGTAACGAGTTCGACTGTGCAAAAGACTAATTAGAAAACAATAATTATATTCAGGTTTTTGAATTTTCAAGATTTAAATTATACTAAGAAGGAATTTTAAAATATTTTGACCAGATATTATGACTTTTTTAAAAATTCTCTTAGAGATTGTTATAAATTTTGGCTTAAATTGTTTACAGGATGCCAAATTTTTTTTAAACTGTTATTTGATAAAAAAAATTAAAGTGAAGCTAAGATATGATACGTAATAACACCAATATTGAGCTACCCTGATGTGGTAGTTGTCCCGCTCTATTTCTGGCTTGAGAATATTCAATAATGTGATAAATATAATAAACCTGTAAAACCCATAAAATACGTTTTAAAAATCTTGACATGAACCACATCTCAGTCACTATGTAAAGGTGTAATAAATTTTAATTAGGAGAGTAAAAAGCGACTGTATGTTCCTGTTCATTGTTGGGCTATATAATATTAACCACAAGATTGATACAGTATTGTCTTCATCTCTCGGGATTTTCAATCTGCCTTCTACATGCATCGGCTTGGATTTCAAGAATTATATTATAAATTAAACACTTGAAATGCCGTCTGTCAGTCACATAATAGATTTTCAGAAACGTTTACGTTGTACGTAACGAGTATCGGTTTTTCGACATTCGAAGTACGTCCCATGGCGATTTTAAATTTCCTACTTCACATTATTCACAAATTTAATACTAAGATTGTGGTAAACCCTTTCATTGATGTACTGATAAGTATGATAACTCCATAAAATGTTTTCTTGTGGGATTCCAAAATATAATCAAAGTAATGTTTTGGGTGTCGAACTGAACGACAATGTCTTTTATGTATTATTTTCCTTTGGACTACAGAAAACAATGCACCAATGTTTTAGTTTGAAGGACTGTTCATTTAGAGAAAAAAATTTATAAAATAAAGAAAATCCTTTTTCTATGAATAATAATTCAGTTTAGTATAACATAGTTCTTGTAAAGGCTTATCACTAATTCAAACATTTTTCCGAAATTTCAAAAAATATTCTGTTTCAGGGGATGTTCATCCTGATCCTCAAAAATCACGAAAACGCAAGTAATTCTCATCTGCAGCGAGATAAGGATTTTTTATTTAGAATTAGAAAATATAAAAAACTAAATAAATTTTTTCATCGTGATATAAAAATGATGTTGTTTCATTTTTTTTATTTTCCATAATGTCATACATATATTTTCCTTTAAATTTACTTCAAATAGAAGTTTCAGGAAATCTAAGGAAAGTCGCATAAATACTTTTAGGACATATTTTAAACATTCCGACCAAATAATTTTTTTTACTAGTGCTCTAAGTAATTTTGCGCTCTCTGTGAATTTAAATCCGGAAAAGTTGGTGTTAATTAGTAAAAATCCTTGCACATTTGACGGAGTGATGTTTTTCAGTGTGAGCGGTCGACGTCGACCCGACAGACGCCATGGACAGCTCACGGACGAGGTATAGATGACACGCGGAGATGTAGTGGCAAGTGGTGGAAGGTGTTTCACGGAATGTCGAGCTCTCGAGCGAAAGCCCGATTTCTTAATTACCTGACAACTCAATTATTAGCAATAATAACGCTAGGAAAATTTTGTCGATTGTTTGATTAAAATGAACAACTCAAAAACTATCGAAAGGCGTTAAAACCTCGATTTTGATTTTTTTATTAAGTTTTTTTTATAGTAAGTCCCCTTTCTTTGACGCACGTGAGATAGAATCACTTAATTGAAACTGAAAAATTAATAAATAAGAATAACAAAATCAAATTTACAAATAAGAATTATTATTTTTAACGAAGTACATACACTAGGGTATCCTAAGAAAACGCCGGTTTTTTTTCTTTTTTTTTCAAGGCATTTTTTCTTGTTCTATTTTATAAAAAAAAAATTCATGTTTTTCTTTTCTTTTTAAAATAATGATGCTTTCGCATCGATTATCCTAGAGACTAGCTGCTACCTCGTTGTTTTGTGTATTAGACCCAAGTCTTCTTTAAAGAAGAGGAAGGTTTGATTTATGGCCCAGGCATAAGATATTGATGGTAAGTACAGTTTTTCATTATGAATTATGTACAATAGCTTTTAAACGAGTTTTCCTCAAAACACGATTTTTTCAAACTGCTCCCATAATATCTCAAAAACTAGATAAATGATTTTGCACAAATTCGCACAGCATCTTTAGAACATATATAGCTACAAGTTTTAACTAAATTAATTAAGATTGCTTCATTAGATTTTTTACCAGCTATCTAGACCCCCAAAAAAGTGCAAAAATATACTTTTTTCTGAAGCGTAAAAACAACTATGGTAGCAGTGTAGCACCTCTTTTAATATGTATTCCTGTTGGGCATTTAAAAAACAGCCTTCACACTAGGCGACCCCCTTAAACTGCCCCGAAGGGATTAAAATGATTAATGAATAATGTTAGTTTTCGTAAGCATAATAATTGTTCGCTTGATAATACAAATGGTGGTGCATTAAGTTAACGGATAAAAAACTTTCCAAATTAGATAAAGAATACTATAATTAAGTGTAAAAAATACCCTTTATGAAATATTTCTTAAAATTAATTCATACAACCTGGAAAACAAGTATTACATTTAGGAAAATTAACAGTGGGTGAAGGATCTCAAGTTAAAAGAATTACGACAAACTATGCACGTAAGGAAACTAGACATTTTAGGTGCCTCAAACAAAGCAAAAAGATGCATATCTCCCAGATATTTGTGGGATGGATTGAAAGCAGTAATCAGAAGATCATTTTTGCAATACCCACCTCGAAAGTGAGGACATCCATGCCTCTAAATGATATACAAAGTACTTCAATCCAAAAGACTTTGCGGGAATAAGAATGGCGCATGCGCACTGTAAAAGATGTCTACTTGAAAATCGTGGAATTCACGGGTTTCATAGAATTCGCGGAATTCCGTGAATTCATTGAAAAAGTAGTTAAAATAAAAAAAAGTGCTAAATAACTTTCTTGTGTGATGCGCTTCGCTCGTGCGCTAATCTCCGACTCATGCTTTGAGCCTGCAAATCATGCTGCAAGTTTCACACTCTTCGGCAATCACCTATTTTTCGCACATGTTTCACAAATAGCTATTATCCTAGCGTGCTATGTTCTAGTTGATAGTGATCCCAGAGAAGTTAAAGACGCCTTTTGGGACACTTTAAAAGACAACAAATATTTTCGTGCATGGTGAAAGAATAATTCTGCTTGGAGATATGAATGGATGGGAGGAATCGAAAATCAGGATACAGAGAGAGTACAAGGTGACTTTGGGGATGATATGATAGAATTGACTTTGTTGTTGTGGATGAAAGACTGAGAGAGTTATTCAAAGATACAAGGGTCATGAGAGGTTCAGAATTCAGTACCGATCATTACCTTCTGGTCTTCAAAAAAGACTTAGGTCAGTTAAGGAGAAAAAGAGAACCAAGAAAATAAAAAAAAAACGCGAACCAAAATTGTAAACCTACAGAAAACGGATGTGAGAAAAGATTTTGCGAACAAGATAAACGAACGCATAGAGAGAGAAAATTCTGAGGCGCTTATAAGAAACAAGGATATAGAGGGCGCATAAGCTATGTTCAGGGATATCATGGTTAGATATGTCATCAAAGTGTTTAGCACTGCGGTTATAGGAAGAATGTCTTGTGATGGTAAAGTGATGAAATTCAGGCTGCCCAAAAAGCAAAGAAAAAAGCGTGCATGAGAACGTTGAACTTCGCACGTCTTAGCGACGAGGAAAGAAAATAGAGACGTAAAAACAAAACAGGCACAAAAAAAGGATACTCAACCGACTAGTTCAGGAAACTAAAGATAAAGTTAGAACAGGCGAAGAGAGGAAAATACAAAAATACTTTAAAGGAAGCAAAAAAATGCTTTTTAAAAGTAGGAAGAAAAGTAAAAGTACAGAGGTTTTCAGCATGAGGAATAGTAAAGTTGAAATGCTATATGATAGAGACGAGATAATACAATCTTTGAGAGTCTATTCTAAGGAATTAGTGGGAGATGAAGCTAGAGGGGACATGAAGTGCGATGTAGAACACGATATATTAGAAAACTGAATTAAGAAAGTTTGTGTCACTGAGGTTAAGTATATAATAAAGAATGTAAAAAACGACAGTATAAACGCTAAAATGCTTAAACGCGGTGACAAGTAGATACCACATACACTATGCGAATTGATAAATTTACGAATCGAAATGGAAGAAGTCCCAGATGATTGGAAAAAAGCCATTATCGTACCAATAGACGAGGGCTGTCCTAAAAGTATCCGACCTACCTCGATCTCTCGGCGCTAGATTTATTCCTCTTCGTCAGGGGGGTGGCATCCTCCAAAGGAGTCCCCATTTGATTGAGCAAGACGCTCATAT
Source organism: Druon quercuslanigerum (assembly GCA_010014905.2). Lineage (NCBI taxonomy): Eukaryota > Metazoa > Arthropoda > Insecta > Hymenoptera > Cynipidae > Druon > Druon quercuslanigerum. Next base: position 68,503 of record JAAAKG020167111.1, read on the forward strand.
CGATGTTTCCACTTATTAAAGCACTCTTGAAAGTCAGACTTCGAAATCGCCTTTAGCGCATTCGTCGAATTAGTTTCAACAGTCAACATGGAGGCTAGCGGAGCTGCGCATCACTATATTTCAATAAATACTGCTGCGCAAGGTTTGATGCGTGCGCTGGAGCATTGTCGTGATGAAGAAGCCAGTCTCCGGTTTCCCAAACGATATTTTTTACAAAACTTGTTATTGACCATTATCCATTTTTCAAACTTACAATTTTCAAACAGTAAATAAGACTATTTCTAAACGTCAATACTAATTCTTGCTCGGTGAAGTTTATAATAATACGTACAGAAATACTATCATCTCTTATTATAGTAGGAATCTTTATAACAGCACCTCAATTATCCCTAAATTCTTACATTTTATTTTATTATAGATACAGAATAAACCAAATATTGATATCAAAAGTCTCTCCGTGCAGGTAGCAAAGCAAGTGTAAAGATAAATGGAAAACTGAGTGACTGTTTCGATATTATGCAATGTATAGATCTCGAAAGATTGCATGAAAAAATGAATGGGCGTAAAAAAGATAGAGAAGTATGCCAGGATAGAATATTATGGCGGGAAATAGTTAATAAAAAGAGTTCCAGTATAGAGAATGGGGCCTGAAATAAAGGACCTTGGGTACTGATGGACCCAAGTGTGGAAATTTACATGACGATTTTGTGAGACTCATCACTGCGGGTGATTGCTAGAAAGATTGATCAGCACCCTGTGTCATAGCAGTGTTGCAGAAAAAACGTGTTATTTAAATAAACGACATGCTGATTATAGATCAGTCTAGAAATTATGTACCCCCTTCCTCACATTACTTTCTTCCACACCGATTGAGTCACGCCTACCCTGAAAGGTAAATGGTTTGATCTTTTAATAATAATAATTTAGGCTCACTTAATGTTATATGCTTTTAAACGTTAAAAAGTTTCCAAAAAATAGAAAAAAATTGTTTGTCCGACCCCCACTTAAAACGCGGCTTTGCATGCGCATGAAGGATGCGTAAGGTGACCGCTTAAAGCCCATGCGAACTTCGTACATGCGCTTTCCGCCGCCTGACCATATAAAACTTTACACCCGCTCCATGAAACTTTACGTCCGGTTTACGCGCGATAGAGAAAATTACATATCCCTTTTAAAAAATCATATAGCTGTACCTCACAGTCTCTTTTCTGCTAAGTATGCCATTTCTTACTTTTGCTTATAATTTTAGATTGTCAAGAACAGCAAAACTCCTTTATCTGCTTCATATGCTTGTATAGAAGGTTTTTTTAGTAGTTCCTACTAGATATAAAATATATTTCAAAACTATTCTCATTAAAATTTTTCATTTAAACCAAAATTCGAAACGGTAAATCATCTTCAAAAATATGAATTTTTTTAAATACCCTTAAAGTTGTTTGAGAACTACTGTTATTAATGTTTCTATTTAGAAAATAAAAAAAGTATATTTTTTATCAATATTATATTGAAAAACCTGCTTAATTATTAAATGCTGTTCAATTCTGTATACACTGTTTTATGTTTAAACGAAAATATAACCTAATTATCGGACGCGAAGCGGGAGTGTTACCATCAAAGTGCAATGGTCAAAGCCGCCAGTGCTTTGAGAAGCTTCTTTCTAACCAAAGGAGAAAAATATGATGTCCAATTCAGTCAGAAGTTTAAATCACAACTATCGATTTAAGTTACAATATATTGATACTTTGAAAAAAAAGTTTAAGTTTACGCATTAAATGTACGAAACTAGCTCAAATCGCGTGAGCGTAACCGCGGGCCCTAGGAAAATTAACGCTGACATTTTTACTGTTGTCCGTTGAAAATCTTTTAATTTTTAATCTTAAAAATTAAAAAAATTTCTATTTTTAGGTCTTTAAAGTTAGATAATTGAACTATTTAAAAAAATTTTAACATTGCATCATTTTCTGTTATACATACTATTATTTTACATATTATAAATTCGAAATTTTTTTTAATTTAAAAATTTTCATCACATCACGTAACACTTGCTTATGGGCCTTCAAAATCAAGGACATTCATTAAGTTTCATTTATAATACGTATTTAAAATTATAGAATTTTAATTGCATCTTGTTTCGTTTCTTCATAAATTTAAATTGTTCTCTTTATAAATTAATTTTTACGATTTTAACACGAACTTCGCATTTTAGCGCAAGATGGTTCTAAACAAAATTTTAAACACAATTTTGACTTAAAATTTTTTTTGTTTTTTTTTTGTTGTTGTTTTTTTTACTATTTTTGATGTGGTTAAAACCTTACCACGTGTACCAGAGCGTAATCTCCGATTAGTCTTTTATACGACAAAGGCAATATCCACAACATCAACGAAAGAAAACCTGTTTTTCAGATACAGGGGGTCTTAAAACGAAGAAATTTAAAGAAATCCGAAATAGTTTGTTTTTACATAAAACTAATACCCTCTCACTATGGCAAGAATCTAAAAATTTATATTTGTAAATCTCAAAACATAAACTGAATATTCGAGAAAAAAAATCGTTTGAATTAAATCATTTTAACCTATACACATCTTAAGTTGATGCATTTTTAAGTGCAAATCTTAGCAATAGAAGAATTTTAAGTTGTCTATCTTTAAAGTGAAAGAAATTATCGATTGTACATATTTAAAATTGAACAATTAAAAAACAACGCGTTCAAAATCACATAACTTTGAAATGGAAATCTTCAAAATTGAATAATTTCAAATAATATATTTTCAACAATTTTGAATTTTTAAATGTTGCTCTTTATTATTCTAGAAAATTAAATTTTATATCTTTAAAATAAAAACTTTTAAAAATACTGAGGAGCTAGACTTACAAGTACAAATTGTATAGGTTTTCTGCCTCACAATTTACAATTATGTAAATGTGATGGTATGCATGTAAAATTTCTTAATTTTTAAAGATTTTGAACAGAAAAGTTGCAATTCTGGATCATCAAAATCATCTTTAAAATCGAAAATATTCAAAATGATATCATTTTAAAGTATGAGCCTACCAAATAATAAATCTTCAATTGCAAATATTAAAAGTTGAAAAAATTTAAATTGAGAATCTTTAAAATTAAAGAATTTTTAATTGTTTATTTTAATATATTTCCAGAAATGTATTTCCCGAAAATCACATATTTTTCTTTTTGCCATTTTCGCATGACCAATCAAAAAAATATGTTATACATTTATTTTTACATACTCAAACTTTCTGATCGGCATTACCAATTTGTTGTTTTGTGTGAATAATACAAAAAGAAATAAATCACCAAAACATATAGAAATGATTGTAGATTAAATTAGTTTAAATTTTTTTTGCAAAAGCTTCGAAAACATAATTAATAAGTAAATTTCTCAACTTAACTTGCAAAGTATGCGGAAATTAAAAGAATGCAAAGACTGATTTCATAACAGCTCTATCCTTGCCATCGTTGCGGGTTTATATTCTATGTTTATGCGCGATGCCTATATAGGAAAGCATTTTTCGATGATCGATGTGTATTGCACAATTGCCACCTTATGTCAGTTTCTTTACCTTTGGTCGCCTGCTGACATCTACGACCTCACTTAGTTCGCTTATGCATAAAAATTAAAACGCATAATATGAATTAGTTATTTTTCTTGTTCACAAGTGTATGATAGTGTTGTGAAAATGTCAGCACATCCGTCTTCAAAGTGTAGCCATGAAAAAAATCGTCAAAAGGTTATTGGTCAATGTTACAAAAACTAATTATGAGTTACTCAAAAATCTAGATGACAAAAACTACCATTTATATGATACAAAATATCCTCTGAGTATTTGTACCTCATGTCTCAAGACACTATCTGAGCATACAAAAGTGAAAAATAGACCAATGAAAAAAATACAAAATTATGCAGACATTAAATTACCAAAACATACTATATCTTCCATCACAAAAGAAACATTCAAATAACTATATAGATAAATCGAATGGCTTATATGGCTCTTTAAAGACATACGAGTCTCAAAGTAGGGTGTGCAAACATCAGGCGAAAAAAAGTGTCAGCAACGTGGTGATTAAGTTTTGTGGATAATGCTTACAGCAAATAAGCAATGGCCTTCATCACTCGTGTGAAACATAACACCATACCATACTGAAAAATGTAATAAAATTAGTGAAGCTTCGTCAATTTTGCAAGAGTTATCTAATAAACAAGAAGCTGAAATTTCTATCAAATTGAGCACTGGAGGTCGCGAAAAAAGTGAATGTAAAAGTGAAATTTAATTTTCTACAGAAGAATTAGATTCTTTTCACAATAATACTTCAGTTTCTACAAACCACAATAGAAAAATTACCTCTTGCATACGCAAGACTGTACCTGTGAGTCTGTACCTGTAAAATATGAAGAGCACATCAGAGACTGGTCTCATTTATTAGATACATTATAGCAAGAAAGTATATTTGAATTTGGAATATCTAATGGAAAACATGAAAAAGACCTATGATTTGGGCTAATGCAAATAAATTATAAGACGAAGTTTTGAAAAGACGTAACTTGATTGGTTATTATGTTGTGAAAGTAATGGCAGATGACGGCCAAGGCTTCTTCAAAGTGTATATGTCAATTATTCCAGTTGAAAGTAACGGCGCCGCAGATGATAATGATTTTACTAGTGCCTTTTTTGACGATACTAATGGCATTCCTTTAAAAAAAAGAAAATTAACTGTAAAATCGCAGTTCAAACTAGCCGTTGTTAAGAAATTGATTACGATTTGCATTGTTCCAGATTCAAAGGAAACTTACGATAACATCGAGTTACTTTTTGATTTAGTAATACTCAATGAAATTTCTTTCAAGTTTGTGTCTGATTTCAAGATTTTATTAATAATAAATAGACAGCAAAACGCCATCTCATCATTTCCTTGCACGTACTGTTCAGTTAGTCACAAAGAGTTAAGACGTTGTCATAAAATAAATAATAAGGAATCCTAACCGTTAAAAACTTATGGAGATCCAAAACAAGATTATATAAAGTATGCATCTGAAGGCAAGAACAAGAAAATGGCTAAAGAATCGCATATTGTAATAAATGTGCCACTTTTTCTTTTTCATGAACTAACTACTTTCAGATTTTTGAGTATTGAGAAGAACTTAATGGACCAAGTGCACATTGAAATAAGAAAATCATTAAAATATTATTTATTAGAGGTATTACAATTCAATTTTCTAACTCCTTACCCATTTTGATGACAAAAAAGCAATGCCATTATATTGAAAAATTTACTTTTTGATGCACATCTACATGCCAAGGACTTCAATGTTACATATCTTCTAAGAGAATTCAAACTAGAAGAACAAACTTCTGCGTAATCATCTTAAAAACCAAAGTTTCCTTATTTTCCTAATTCCTAACAGACTGCTTACAAAAAAACAACAATAATATTGGACAGCAAATTTTATTTTTCAATTCACATCTGGTTGCGGAAACCTTCAATTTCAGACATTATACCAGAAGAAAATTCGACCGAAAGAGAAAATTGCAGCCTACTAGGCTAAGATACCAAATTTTTGGTTTTTACATTTCTGATCGACTAATATAATAAGAAAATATTAATTAAAAAATTTTTTTGACCTCTGATAATAATATTTAATAAACGACATCTAAACAAAGAAAATTTCAGTTTTAATTCATCAATCAAAACATTAAATATATGCTATCTTCTAAGAAAATTGGTCTAAATGAAAATATTTCTACATACTAAACTAGAAACTGAGATTTCCTAATTTGCCTAATTTTTTACATACTGATGAAAGAATAAAATACTTTGGTATAGCAAATTTTATTTTAAAATACACATCTACATCTCAAGGCATTGAATGTGAACTATCCCTTATATATCGAAATAAAAGTAAATTTTTTAGCATAGTGGTCATTTAAGTCGACCGGACCGTCAAACTGAGATATGAAGGTATACTGAGGTCTTCAAAACTTGATTTAATTTTAAAATCACTAAACTTTTAGCCTTTCTAAACTATACAATGACAAACTGCAAGGGCTCAAGCCGGGCTGATCACTGAAATAGCATCGTACTTATATCTAGTATATTTTTTGTTATCGGGAAAAACTTTTTCTTATGAAAGAAATCAATTATCGTGCAGCATCGAATAGAAAATTCTAAAATTGCAAACAAAAAATCTCTCACTTAGAATAAATTGTTGCAATGCTCGTAGGCGCCACAGTTACGTCAATTCATTTTCATACATGAAGGGTTTAATAGCTAATGATCGTGTATCGTCGTTTTGATCGATATTAAAATTACCCACAGGAAGAAACTAAGAATTCTTTCCTAAAGCAGAATTTATAGAATTTGTTTAATTGTTTATGAAACTCCGAAAATGGTCTTTGACTAAGGCTGCTACTTCAAGAGTTTGTAGAGACGAAAGTATTTAACATGTTCTTTTTGGTAGATTCCTATGCCCTGAGCACGAAATTTATATTCGTTTTGCTCGAAAGCCTTAGGAACTTTTTTTCTGTAGCTGAACTTGTTTTATAAGTAAACAAATGAAAAATCTGCCTGTTTTAATAATAAATAATTAAAACATTTAGTGAGATGTTAAAAATGATATTTCTTGTTTAGGAAATGGAGCAAAACGTAGTTTTGTTTCCATTCTACCAAAATGTTTCTTTTAAAATTTACTACTGTTTCTAAACTTTTAAAATAATCTAATGGATTTTAAAATAACACGCAATGAAATTGTAATAAACTTTTTAATTTCAAATGAAGATAGCTCAAAGAACAATTGAGAATAGGGGGATTAAGGATCCATACAAATACTAGACATGATTTGATAAGGAACTTTTATGTATACGACTCTATCCTGATGAGGAAAACGTTTAGATTTCGAAACGTCGAATAAGGGAAATAAGGAATTCATTTAACATCTAAATCATATGGTCTGAAGTATGTCATTTTTAACATCTCACTCAATATTTTAAACAAATATAATAAAATAATGCTTGTTTCTATATATTTCTGTGTGCTAAACACGTGGCTGTTGTTAGTTTTTCCTTACAATAGCGGGAACATTGTTTTATTTTCTGTTAAATATATTTAACATTCAAAGCGAAGCCTATTAATTTAAGATATTATGCAGACGATAGTTGTGACGTTGTAAAATTTTTGCAACTCACAAATTCTATTTAATCAATTTATATTTAAAATTTAGAGATTTTTCTCAAATTTAATGATTTAATTATAAAAGGTCAGACATCGCGGCTGTGGTACGAAAACTCCATAACTAGGGCTACATTTATTATTTATAATTTGAAGTATTTATTCTGTTTTCATAAAAAAAAAGTATTTGAGAAAATTCTTATTTTAATACTTTCTTGGGTGCCGCATTTTGAAAATGTTTTTGATACAAGCCAAAATAATCTCATCAGATCCCGGTCGTATGCAACACGAAGTTGAAACCACATTCTTTTAGATGTGCTGAATTCTCCTAGATTTGTGCCCTTTTCAGCTTGGAATCACTTTTTAACTTAAGATTTTCAAACAGTCAAATTTCGAATATCTGACGATTTTGGCCAGTTAAGACAATCACATTCGGACTCCTCTCATTTTTCACCGAGATGTACATTTCTATATTAAAATCGACTTTCTTGATCTTTGAAATATTCAGCAGGGTCATTCAAAAAAATTCAAAAAGCAATTTCGACATGTTTTCTTACTCTACTGAAGTGAAAAACTTTGGGTCACTATAAATCATGATAGCAATTACAAATTGGCACATTTTGGAAAAATGGGTAATTAAAAATAATTATTCTTTCCCAACATAATTGAAATGGCATTCCTTTCTTTGGGATTAGAAAGAGGCTCTTTGCCGAATATGGACAAGAATTCATATATTTATCATTATGTTTATTGTATTTTGTTTTCTTCGGTAATTTTAGCATCGTTCAAGTTAACAAAAAGGAAGCATATAATGTTTCATCGTATATTATAGCTTATTGCAATATTATCCCAATACTGCAATAATTCTGGATAATAAAGGAAACCTTCTTTTTACTTTGATAAATGTATACTAAAAAAATCAATTGTTGGAAATGTTTATTAAAATTTTTTGATTCTTTAATTCAATAAACCTTATTTTGGAAATTTTGCGCTTGACTCTTTTTGGGTCTGCACCTTGCAACTCAAATTTCATTAAAAGAAAATGTAGTTACTCCTTCCTTGTTTTGGTGGATTTTTCTCTCGTGTGAATGTGACAGCTTATTAGTACATATATTTTTTATTTTGACATATATTTTTGGACCACCCTAATGTATTTATGGCCTGTCCTAATAAAAAGGGTCATTCTGACTGTCATACAAGCTAATTTTTGTTAATGATGAAGAAATAAATGTTTGCCCACCTTCTCAGCCGTCTTTACTCTCATGAATATGAAATTGAGACAAAGGGTTATGACTCGACTCAGTTTTGAGACGCAGCCAGACGTCGATGCCTCAGCGACGAACTAAAGACATCACCAAGTCGAACTCAAGTCGAAGTATTTTTTCTCGGGTCTCTTGGGAGCACCGGCTTTATATATATATATATATATATATATATACCTTAATTTAAACATTTTATTATCAGTTAATTCGAGAAATAAACGTCCCTTCTAGACACTATGAGTTCTGTAATCAATTATAAGAATGAAAGAATTTGTTTAAATAATTTTACAATTGTTTAAATACTGCATTTTTTCGATAATCCAATTTACCTGAAAAAAACTAGTCAAACATTATATTTCTGTAAATTTTCGAAAGTTTTTATGAATTCTAATTCCTAATTTGTTTTTTCATAATTCTCTTTAATGTTAAAAACAATTTTATTTAATATAAATATTTAATTTTTTTCCATTTTTCGAAAAATTGGAAAATTTGTAGGTATAGCTGTATTTTTTGAGAATACTCATTGGTGCTCAAATAAATTAAAATTCTTTAAAAGGATAATTTTACGAACCAAATACAATTTTTCAAATATGTTAAATTTATTTGAACATTTCCAAGAATCAGGTAGCTAGGTCGGGACCAACCAGTTAACATCTGCTCAGGATTAAAACTTTATAACCGATAGAAATTGTGATTTTGTAATGAATTATATGCTCATTTAAAATTCGGAACATGTCAGTCTCAAGAACTACAGGCATATAAAATTTTCCGTGAAAAGATTAACACTGTGATTTTCTACAAGTATCTAGTGAACTTTTGCCGATAGGGAAAATTGGATAACATTTTTAGATTTGCCATTCAACGAACATAATAATTGCGGCTAAACAAAATTATTAATGCATACAAAATAGACACCATGAAGATAAATAATATAAAAATTCTCCAAAATTTAAAGCGGATTATTGATGACTCTCAGAGGTGTCCTTGAGATCTGTTTGAAAAAGAAAAATGCCAAAACGACAATTATAGAGTACGCAAACATTTTTGTTTATCACACACACTGCAGCGTCAAATAATATTTGTATGATTCTATTAAAATTTCTTCTAATAAAATACATTTTTACATTCTCATTCATGAGAGTTTAATGTAATCGTCCAAACTTTTGATCTCTGGTTTTTAACGGATCTTTACGTTTCGGCATGCACAGAATCCAAAAATCATAACATTTTTTCGGAGTCTGTCTGTATGTCTGTATGTGGTTACTTGAATTTTGTAGCCGAGCTAACTTTTAAAGGATTTGTCCAATCGAGTCAGCCTTTGATACATTTCGTTAGGTTCCCAAAATGAAGATTTAGTTCGTTAAGCAAATATTTCCAGGCAAAATTAAAAAAATTTAGAGCATTTTCAACATAAAAAAATGGTGTTCTTCAAACTTTAGAAATTTTTGTCAACGTTTCTTATAGATGGATAGAAGACTTGCAAATTATCTCAAAAATTTTTTCAATTTTGATAGAAATTGGGAAAGTTATATACTTTTGACAATTTTGAAAATGTTCGGAAAATTAGAAAAAATAATTTCGCGATAAATTGAAAAATTTCATTGACATTTGGAACTAGGTATCAAATATATTTAGAAACTATTTGAGTTAAATTTTTCGGTTAGATACAAATTAAAAATTTTAATAAAATTTTTTTATGAGTTTTAAAAATGTTTATTAAATTTTCTGGTGCACCGTAAAAAGACATGTAAATTATCCTTATGAAATTTTTATATTCGATACAAATTCGAAAAGTTATGTGCTCTTCAAAATATCAAAAATTTTTTAAGATATAAGGTATATGTATTTGAAAGCTATTCTAATAAAATTTCTTATTTAGACAAAAGTTAAAAAAGTTGGATCATTTTCAGAAATATGCATTTTTTTCGACTGATGTGTAAGTTTAATACTTTCTTTTATATTCGTAGTATAAATCAACATTCTTAATTTCAATTAGGAAAATTTCTTTGATTGCAATCAAGTTTATATTTCGCTAATTAAGATTTAGAAAAATCAACTAAATTTTAATTTAAAATGCAGTTTTCTCTCAATATTTGAATACTATTGTAACAGTAAAATTTTATCAATATAATTTGTTAGTTCATTTAGAGTATTCAAATTGTTATTTGAAACATGTTTATTCAAATAAGCATATTTTTTAATTCTTTACTTAATCAGCACGTTCAGCGCCTTCAATTTTTTTATCGAACCAAGTTTATCGTGACATTAAGAATGACGTGACCACCTATTTGTAATAGTGAATTTATCCAAAAATAAAGAGAAGGTCAACTCGCGTTGTGTTTCCGGGTGGAATCATTACCAATTTAAAGTACATTATAAATACAAATTTATGTGCACTTACCCAACTGGTTCGAAAAATGGAGGACATTACTGCATTTAGATGAAGTATGCAGTTATTTTAGGATTTAATTAAATACAGAGCTATCCAAAATACAAAACTCTATTCCAAAAATGAAAATTCTGATATGTAATAATTGATATAAGCATTGTACAATGTCCATGTCAGTATATTATAAAATCAGGGACTGACGTTAAAATTACGTAAGATCTCAAATAGGCGGGGGGGGGGGGGGGGGTCGCAAAAAATCTGCCCCTTCTCCAAATCAAAACCTCGTCTAATTGAA
>JAAAKG020167112.1:0-54608 GCA_010014905.2 Druon quercuslanigerum
GATTCAGAAGAGGAGAAGTTGGTTGCGCGCGCAATTACAGTCGTGTGCTACGCTACCACCTCTTCGCAACCACTTTATACGAGCTTTGATTGTGTGCGAAGGTAACTCGTTTCAAATATGGGATCACTGCACAGATGTGGACGCAAAGGCTAACAAAAAAAAGAAAGCAAGGAGGTTCGATGACAGCAATCATTTATACGTGCCACTGAACAACCGATCGGCCTAAAATTTTAAACCACAAACGATTCAAAAGATTAAGCAAAAGCTTAAACATGCCATTACACCGCACTCGAAGCCGCCTTTATTTTCGAGTACAGCAGATAACCTAGTACTTTCTGCCTCAGGCTTGGAAACGAGGAAAATTGGTAGTCTCAATCAAAAGTCTGGTTCTCCAAGGGATCTCTTTAAATGGAAAATTCCTCCTGCTGTCGGGAAAAGCAAGGATACGTAGTTCGCATATACAAACTGTTAGAAAATCACAAAACTCCGAAAGCGAAATAACAAAATCATGATCATCATCTGACCGTTATCTGCATAAAAAACCCCTCCATTTCAAGAAATTTCAAGTGGAACGTTACAAAAATAAAGGAAAGAAATTTTAGTCAAGATTTGTTTGTATGTTAGATAGCAAAATTGAGAACCTCGAGAATTCAACGCGTTCTATCTCCCTCCTCTCAACTTTCCTCTCTTACTTATTCCTACCTTCTTCCTTCTTAATTTAGCGCACTGACAGGACCGTGGGAGCTCAACCAAGATTCCGAGCAGATGCATTCCTTTTTAGTTAAATTAATGTACAGTTAACTCTCATCATTTTTACATTCTTAAAATTCAAATGAAATATTGATTTCATTAAAATTATCTTAAAAGTTCTGCCCTTGGTTTACCGATATTCATCTTCATTAATTAGATAGGAAATTAGCATTAGTTTATCGATAAGAATTATTGGAACTAAGTAAATAGAAGAAAATAGTAAGAATTAGTTAAAAGAGGGTGAGGAAGATCGTTGGCGATAAATAAATATTATTCAAACCATTTTTCTTTTACAAATAAATTTAATATTAACAACTAAAATGCAAACGACCCTTCTAATTGGCTTAGCTTCGTGATTCTTTTTGCTTTTAATTTTTTTTTATGCCTAATCGAATTCGGTGTCGAGGCGTAAACACCGAGGTAGTGCGGTCGATGCAGCACACCCTCACTGCTGTCTGCGACTTCGTTTACGTACTCGCAGCCAATTAGCGGCCCCGCCGCCGCTCTCACTGCTCTCAGCCAGCTTCACGCCCGGTCACCGAGAGTGAGACTCGATTCTCGAACGTCAATTGTTTTTACGAAATATTGAGATGTATTTTGCAGGATTTATTTAAAGTGTTTTCAACATTTTTAAGCTTTTTAAGGATCTTAGGATGTTTCGAGACAATACAAAAATTGTCTTAGGATTTCCGTTGAAAAAGAAGTCATTTGTTATTGCAGAAAATTACTTTAAGGGAATATTTAAAAGATTTTACGAAAAATTTTTATCTATAAAAAATTGAAAAATCAATAATTTGTTAGAAATTAAAATTAAAAAAATTAAACTATTACTTGAAAAGATTTTCAGTTTAAGAAAATTTAAATCTTTCAATATTTAATGTTTGTAAGTTAAGAAAATGTCGCGTTGAAAGTTAAAAAAATTAAACAAGAAGTACTAAGAAACATTTTACCGCTCCAAAATTTTTATAATTATAAAAATAAAAAAACTCGTTTCAAAACATTCTCTTCTATAATTGCAAAAATTTAGCACCAGGTGAACGTTTTTTAGTGCTTCTTATTTAGCTTACAACATTTTAAACTCGATCTCGCGTTTCGTGTAATGAGAGTTCCGTTCATCGTAATGAACTTTTTAAAACTGGGTTTCCTTGCCTCTTTAATTTAAGTGAAAATTATCATGATTTAAAATGCAATGGACTCCTAATTACCGACATTTATTTAAGATCAAATAAATAGATTAATTCAAAAGAAAAGAATGGAATATACGCCATTTTATAAAATAAATAGGTACTGGTTCAAACCTAAAGTAATTTCATTTGAAATAGCCTATGGTCGAAAATGGTCACGAATTCGCATAAATTATCCATTGATCTTCACAATTGTTTTTTCGGTTCGTAGGTGGCGATATGCTATTTTTAAACTTTATCCACAACGATAAAATAAATATTTTTCAGGAAATGATTATAATAAGAATTCACCGCCGGCTAAAAATTTGGTATTTTGAGCTCCACAAAAGCTTCTGCGAACACAGAATTTGTTACCTTTCCAATATCTTGTCAATTCATTCAGGCTGTAAAAGATCAAAATATTTGCGGATAAAATCTTGGAAATGCTCAATATGATACATCAATTATTATACAGTGTGATTTTATTAAATATAGAGGTACTTTATTTAAATAACTTTAATTCAACATTGTATTGTGTATTGGTCTGACTGCAAAGAATCGCGGTTTGTTACTACTACTTTAAGCACTGTTTTACGGGCCGTTGCAAGCCTACTGGAACTTCTTGAACTTCTTGTGTGGGTAATCCGCACTCTCGCTACTTCTAATGTATATTTTCACCCGGCGTATTGTTCCGTAGGAATATATTCCTTTAAGAGCATCGATTCTATCAAAAATTTCTTGGTTTGCTATTAAAGCGAAGACATTTCTATGAACTCGCAGTCGTAGTGGCAAGCTGGGATTAAAAGTGTAGGTCCGAAATTCGAATGCCGGTGAGGATTGCTGCGTCGACTAAGCCGAATAAGTCCAAATTGTCCAACTCCATATCCTAGTAACTTATACTCAGAAGTCCTGGCAGAAGGTGGCATGGATCTGGTACATAGTGGAGATTCAGGCTCGGCAGGAGATTGAAGCATACGAAGAGAAGAAGAAGGCGGACTGGACTGTGAACTTAATTCTACAAGAATAAAAAGGATAATAATTTTTTCCTGAACGTATTTATATACTGAGCCATCATTAGCAATTCCTTAAAATTAGACTGCAAATTATTTGTGCATTATTTTTGCGTGGGACTGACGGATTGCAAACAGGAGACCAAACTGTGATTTTATTTGCAAGCACAGAGAAAAATAGCTATAAGGGCTGTTCCCTAGATGTTCTAGTGTTCCATTTGCGTAGTGTCAAAATTAGGTGGTTAGCTTCACTATCCCAGAGTGTTAACTTAATTATATCACAGGTTGCACGAGAGTTTGAGGAAATGGCGTCACCTCACTGAAAACAATATAAATTCGTATTACACATACTGCAAATCCAGTCAGTTCGACTGATGAGTGAAGTTTTTGCTCTTAATCCACTATTCACACATTTTCAAAGTATCAACAATTGATTTAAAGTAATTAAGATTTTTTTGTAACACAAAAAACGTCACGCTGGACGTCAGGTGCTCCGAAAATGCGTTTAGAGTGTTAGTTGTGTTCGTTCGGCGTTCGGTAGAGGTCGCGACACAGCCCCTCCTATTCCAAACTCTGAAGTTTTTATATGAGTATACTGATATTGATTGTAAATCACCTGTGTATGTTCGAAGCGATTATAAAGTCATGGTCTGCCTGTCTGTCTGAATATCTATTTTTGTCCTCGTGTATTCTATTATAGCTCCTATTAACTCTCAGCGCACTGGAAATCGGCCATCCATATAAATGGGAATTTAGGCAACAGAAAAAGTCAGCTATATATTCAATTGCACCTGAATGTAAAATTTGTCTGCACTATTTCGTGGCGCATCTATTTTTTAGGGAAGATTTTGTACAGAAAGTAAGATACTTTTATATACATGTATAGCGGAATTTTCAGAGCCAGATAAAACAAGTAAATCCGAAAGCAGTCCATCCGTTATACTCTGTTTGCTATACGATGTGTATTGAGTTGTTTAGAACATCTTTGATAATTCTAGATTTATTTTATCTCCCTAAATAAGAGGTACAAAATTCCTAAAAACCTTCGAGGCCATTTCAGACCAGTTTCCCTTGGATCCCATAGATCAGGGTTCTTTACAATCCCCAGATACAGCCTGATGCAGGATCGAATAGTCAAATTCAGAATATACTAGCCTTTTTCAATAGAAAACTAAGAGAAAAATGGTGGCTCCTTGAAAGAAAATATTTTTTTGAAATCATTAAAGCACTTCGACTTACAGTGTGGCCACATGGTTGATGCTACAAATAAAACACGGAGAATGAAATTCTATTTTTAAAGAACGAACATTTAAAAAATATTTATATTGATATTAAGAATTGTGTCCAAAATAATATTAAAAGATATTAATTTCTATTTTCCCTGACAGCTACTTTATTTCCGTGACTTCCCTGACATGTGACCACCCTGACTTAGGTAAAGAACGTGAATTCCTCTTGAGATTTGCGTGTAAAAGCTGAGTATATCCGACCTACTGGCCTGGGATTGCTAGTGGATACAGGATCTACCTTTGAGGACCCCTGTCTTTGTGTTGAAACTTCCACGCGCCCAACTGTGCCCGTCACAGTTTGAAGTGCACCATATGTGCAAGTGCACATATGGGTTGGGTACCATTTGGCACGTTTACATTTCAACGTGTAGAGTTGAGTGTGCCCATCTGGACACGTGCACAGTTCGCTATGTACCATCCGTACACATGCGCCGTTCAAATTGTACTATTTTACGCATTTAAATTTTAACGTGTAGACTGTAGAGCGTCTCAAAATGTACGCTTCTACAATTCGAAGAGTACCATCCGTGCGCGTGCTTTAACATTTGACGCGTTCAAATTTCAACGTGTAGGGTAGAGAGTATCCCATATGTACATCCCATATTTATACTTCGGAGGGTGCCAGCTGAGAGCGTTCAACTTGCATCATGGACAGTTCTAAGTGCAACTTTTAAAGTGGCTGCATGCAAAGTATTTTCGGAAAAACTCCCTGATCATTTCGGGTTCCACAACGATTTCAGTAATATTTACGGAGTTTTGTGAATTTTCCCTTAAAAATGGCGGTAAAATTTCCTAGTTATTTCGGTGAATTATTTTCATATTTTCGCAATTTTTTCCAAAATAACTCAATACAATAATTTAATTGATTTTTTATTTTAGCAAATTTTCTCTAATCAGATTTATTATTAAATTATAATTTTGTTATGTAAAAAGAATTTAAAATTCTAGACTTTCAGAAGCTTTGACTTTGAAACGTGCAATTTAGTTTTTAATTTCAAATGTTCAAATTTTAATTGCTTTGAATTTAAAAGTATTCAAAGTCAAAAATTGCCCATTATCAATTATTTAATTTCAAATGACTTTAATTATAAATAATACAATTCCAATTCCTTTGAATTTCAAATATTCAAATTTGCAAAATTCGAATCGGAAAATATACCATTTTTAACGTGACATTGTCCAATTTTCGAAACTTCAAATCTGAAATCGTTTCATTTCGTTATTCTTCAATTCAAAATAAAATTGTTTCTGATTTAGCGCTTCGACTTCAAATTGTACAATTCAACTACTTTTTCTAATAAAATTCTTCATAATCGTTCGATATTTTTTTTAATTCCAAAAATAAGTGGTTTATTGTTTAAAAATTTACATTTCATAATGTATTATTAAAGTATACTTCAATACCTTTCATTTAAGCTCAACTTGACCTCCATAACCTTACTCTTATTGAATACAGCTCAATTTAAACATTTTGTACATTTTCCTGATTGTGAGTTTACAAATTTGCATATAGCGCCTACCTCCAATGGGATTGATACTCTCACGCATCTTTGAGAAAAATATAAGCCACCTTACATTGTCGCACAAGTTCCAAACCGTATTCTTCCATAAAACAAACGGAAAACTTAAATTGCGAAGCCCTTTTTTTTGTAGCGTGCGTCAATTTGCGTTTTACGCACGGAGTGTCGAAATAGTACCTTTAAGTGCGCGAAACAAATCATTGACAGCGAGTGCAAGCACAGCTCCCTCGATCGTCAATGCTTCATTGAGCACGGGGTACATACAGTACTTTTTAACATGACAGTCCGAAAAATGGTCACAGACGGCGCAAAATACTCATTTTGCGCCCGCTGTGCACAGGTCGCCACTTGTTCATTTTTCGCACTGTTTAACGAACGTAAAACTCGGTTTCTCGCACGTTAACCTAAAAATTGCGTGCGAAAATCAAGTTTTACTCACGTCGTACTATAAAATATTTTACGATTTATGTGTGGTAAAAAGCTTTTACCCTTGTGTGAGCATTTTCACACTCACTTCGCTCGTGCAACATGTTCACACAAGGTTGAACTCATTTTATCGCACATGTATCGTAATATAACAATGTGTACAAGCGGCAGCCCATCACATGTTTTAATGCGACGCAAACATACGTATACACACACGCGAGTTACTACGGTTGAAAGAGATTGCAGAAATAAGACATCGTACGAGTTTCATACGTAATACTTTGAACAATTTAAGTACGTACATATACGTGACAAGTAAATACAAGCCGAGTGTCTTCTGACCAAGGCAATTCGTATGTCTATATCTACCGTTTACTTACTCGTATTGCGAATTGTGCGTTCTGGAGGTATGTCGTACGCGTTCCGGACCTCGAGATGAAGGGCAACGCAGTCAAATTGTTCGAGGCGATAGCTGTGAAAAGCATTTTTTTTTCGTTTTCAAGCGACGATAAGGATAAGGTCTCCGAAGAAATACCTTTTAGAGTTTGGATTTTCGATTTATTCCTTTTCCTACTTTTTGCTATTCCTAGGTTTTACCATTATGCATTAAAAATCCCTTCTGAAATTTTACCTTTCTTAATTTTTATCCCTTCCGAAAAATGCACGGCTCCCCCAGGTACCCATATTAGAGACACTTTTTTCTGCAAGTTAGTTCAATGTCTTTTTGCATTCGTAAACTAGTTCTGATGTTATATTTGGTTTTTCTACTGCAGATAGTGTCATTGGGCTGTGCGAACAGATCGTAATTTGTCTTCCAGCAGTGTTCTCTTCTAGCAGTGTTTCAGCACAGCGAACGAAAGCATGGGCCTCAGCCTGAAAGACAGTAGCATATCTGACAAAATTCTCCCTTAGAGAAGTGGGTTACCATTTCCTTTCCACGCATCCCTGCTTGGAATGCAGATGCGGAAAGACCTGGTGAAGTTAAAGCGTTTTGTTATTCTGCCCTGTCTCATCTGAAGAATCGGCAGTGAGCTGATGTCACTCGGGAGCCTAGTGTGTCTAGTCCCACGAGTCCGTCTGTTAACTCTCGCCAGGCGGCTCATCGTGTGTGCCGCTTTTGCAGTTATCGCGAGGTGTAGGGGTTCTTCACAGAGAATAAAGTCCATCGCCCCTGTCGGCATAGTCCTCATTGCTTCCGTCAACCCCCTAAATGCTAGTGTTTGTAGTCATCGCGGCCTGTCCTGCATTGTTTTAAGTTCTGCCCGTGGCCACCAGACCAAGGCCGCATGCAGAAGCCTCGGTTTAAGGACATTGGAGTAGAAACGTGCGAGCGTTTTTAGGCCCTATTCCTCACGTCAACCCAAAAGCTCTCCTATACTTCCAAAAAGTCATGACGAATTTCTGCATTGGGTATCCAGGTGATTTGTCCAGTTCAGTTTGCTATCTAGGACTACTCCCAAATATTTAACCGAGCCCGAAAACGTCAGCCTCTGACCATAAAAAACAGAAACGTCAACTTTCGGCATCTTGTAATTCCTCGTGAAAATGAGGGCGCGCAGCGCCGACCTTGTAAGGCCTATCTATGTTTCCCGATGGGCCTCTCGAACCAGGATTACAAAGTCATCCGCATATCCCTGAGTATATTACTCCTTTTTATTGAGCCGACGAAGGAGGCCATCCACTGGCATACACCACAGGAGGGGCGACAGAACACGCCCTTGTGGACACTCCCGTGGCGCTACTCCTTTAACTAGGCCTTTACCCCACCTGGTTTCGAGCCCTTCATTGGCGTAGCATGCTTTCACAGCATATTCTTTTTGTTCCAACTGCTGCTTCAATTTTGCTACAACAGCATGAAGTGCCGTCTCTACCGAACAGCTTGCCTGAAAAGCTTGCTGCCTTCTGTGCAGCGGTGAGATTAAAAGTACCTCATGCCTGATATACCTCTGAACCAGCATCTCCAACGTCTTTAGAATAAAAGACGTTGAGGCTGATCAGTCTAAAATCTTTTGCAGCAATGCAGAGCTCCTTCCCATGTTTGCGAATAAAGGCCACTCTACCGACCTTCCATGCCCAGTTCCGAAGATGGTAATATAAAAATTTTAGAGTCACATTGTGTTTCTCTATGTACTCGAAGTCTGCATACTTTGAGCATCCACTAAGAAGATGTGCAATTGTTTCGGACTCTTGTTTGAACGCTCGGCAGTTAGTAGTGCCTACAGGTACATTCATTATGCGCTCACGATAAACTAAGGTGTCTATAACTCCGTCTTTACAGGCCTAACGTTATTATTGTTCTTATTATTATTTGTTTTTTTTAACTTTTCCTCGGGTGAACCCGGTTTTTCATCATAACCATGGTCATAAAATAGGTGGATTGGAGAGTAAAGATGTAGAAATAAAAACACTGGATCATTTCTGGCAATAATAGAGGGAAAAAATGATGAAACTCGGAAACTTCAAGGTAACGAACTCCTCTTATTCATACGGCCTTTGAATGTAAACCCAGCTCCCCACCTTCGTAGTGGCCTTACTACCAATAGGTGGTGACGACGCATCCATATATGCATAATTGTCCTGAGCGTGCCGAGAATGCTAAAAATCGTCACTGGTCTAGAAATGATGATTGTACTGAAAATCAAACTTTGAGGAGAGGAGATATAGGACAGCCCACACGTGATAATCGAGTTTCCAGCACATGGACAGAGAACACTATTCCATAGTACCGCTCTTCGAACAAATAGTCATCATGTGATGTTTGATCCCACTCTAGACCGTCCCTTTGATAATCCAAGTTTTAGACAAAACTCTCGCAATTCTCAATCTTATTCTAGAAGCTTTCTAATTCGCCCTAGTCCAGCAGCAACGTATTATATCATGCGAAAGTGCAATTTGAAATTCTCAGGTGGACGGGAAGAAGATGCTGAAAATTATCTTACCCGTCCTGGATATGATAATAAAGTTCATAAAACGAACGAATGAATGGATGTTTGCAACATTTAAAGAACGCTCTAAAATTATCGTCTGTTTTCGTTACAATAAATGATTATTCTTTTTATTCCTATATTAATTTTAAACCAGAAAATTCTTTTTAGATACTAAAATGAAATTATTAAAAATACGTTCTCGATAGAAATATGTTTCCAAGTTCTCGAGAAAGGTCTCGTGAAAGTTTCTAGAAACTTTCGATCTCGTATTTTTAGTTTTAAGGGTAGCCGAAAATCCTTTCAAAACTGACTTAAAGGGATTTCCCTTTTAGAATTTCTCCCTGAGTCTGTACTGAAAAAATTTTATTGCTGATAAAATTTTACATATATCACGTGCCCAAATGTGTGCGTGCATAGATTTCACGTGCCCAAGTGTGTGCGAGCACACATGCCACTTTCCCAACTGTGTTTTTAGATATACGTATAATGAATTTTGAGTTCTCTAAATTCCTTTAATTCTCCGAATTCCTTGAATTCTCTCATTTTCTTCAATTCGCGGAATGATTTGAATTTGCTGAATGCCATGAATTTTCCTAATCCCTTTAATTATCTGAATTCCTTGAATTCTTTGCATTATTTGAATTCTTTAAATTGCTGGAATTTTCCAAATGCATTGCATTTAATGATGTAAAATCCTTGAATTCCTTGAATTCTGTAAATTCGTATGAATTCGACGAATTCGTTTAATTCATAGAATTCGACGAGTAACTTGAATTTCGTTAATTCCTTAAATTGTCCTAAATTGTCGAACTCTGAAGTCAAAGTTATCATCATTCTAATTTGAACAATTCGCTTTGTAAAAAATGTAATATAACAGGTCTTTAAAATTATGAAAATTATTGCATTAGGATTTGAAAATAAAATCGTAAATTTATTTGATTTTTCTAAATACGAAAAAGCAAACTTTTTATATGTTGCCATTTTTAAAAATGATATGAAGGAATGATGATAATGAATTTTTATAATAAAATGTACGTCTTTTGCACAACTTGTGTTTGGCTTTCGAAAAAGTTAATGGCCTGTTATAGTACTATAAAGAGTCACAGTATATTTTTCAGGTAAAAGCTAGCGTTTGCTGAAGCGTACATAATCTCTAAAAATAAGCTCAGATCTTGAGGCACCATATATATCAATGAAGAAAAGAAATACTAATGAGCCACGATATTCACTGCAATCTGTTCTATAATAATCAAAGACGATGATCGTATATATTCTGATCTTATTCCTCGCGATTATTCTGAATTCTATTAGTAAATATAAAACTATAATTCACCTAAAATTATTTTTAAATCATTTTTCCATTTTTCGAATATTATATATTGTTAGATTTATTAGTAAATTTATACTTGCGTAATTTCGTAAGTCCAATTCTTTACTGTCAAACTGTGCACGCCTACCATATGACGTGTACAGATTTGTACTAAACTGACTGTGAACGTACACAGACGGCTCGCTTCCAACTGTGAGCAGAAAAATATTAACGTGTGCAGCTTGTACCATCAAATAGGTAAATAGAAAAAAATTTATTGCATTTATAATATTTTTATGTCCGCATTATTTTTTTATTTACAATTTTCATATATGGGGCGTTATTTCTCAAGTGTACCTACTCAAAAATTTTAATTTGTCATTCGAGGATATTGTCTATTTTGGCGATTTTTAATTCTTCTAATAGCGAGGAAAAGAATGTTATTTAGTACAGATTCAATATGGGTTTTCGCCATCTTTTGATTTGTCCTAAACTCTTTTTTAAAAAATAAATATTTTTCCTTCAAAAATGAAGGTCAAAAATAACTTGGACTGTTTTTCCAAATAATAGAGGTTTTTTGTCTCGTAAGAAAGCTTAGGGTTTTCTTATAAGATTATTTAGATTATAAAGTGAGACTCAAAATTTTCATTTACGAAAATAATCGTTGTTTTTGCCAAAAGAAATAATGTATACTAGTACATTTGTTCACTCTCTGCATTTTACAAGCTTAAGACTGCCATTATTTACATTCCTGCATTACGCCCACTGACAAATTTTGAAAAAATTTTGGATGGAGAACGAAGACCTATTATGATAATTGCTTGAAAGCTGCCTGATCGCCATCTATCGGTACTTTGGCACACTAGAGAATAATAAAATTTTTTCGGAAAGCGGCATGGAGTCGTCCCGCCAGTGCCCGAGGGTTAAATAAAGTGTCCTATCTGCAGTAGGTATAAATGAATGTTATTGAAAAGTGCTTTTGATTGTCACTGCAAAATCGAATCGGCTTTTCAAATCTTTAACAGTGAAATAGGGATGAAGCATCTAGGATGGGATCTTCATCAGAACATTGATGGCTAAATCGTGCAGCATTTCATTTAAGATTCACCCCTACGCTATTACATGCTCCCTCACCGTGAGCGGCAGGATAGTAATGCCGCTCAGCTGGAATTCCGTAATTTGGACTGCAAAATTTGCCTTAAGATAATGAACATTTATCTTAAGATTCAAGGATATCATGGGTTCGTAGCTTTATCAAAGGTTCAAAAATCTCATTTACAAATTTATCAACATTCATGACCAGCGTCTTTAAAGCACATCTGTCAGTATCCAGTCAAGATTTAAATTTTTTTTCTTTTAAATACTCCTTACCATAAGCTTGAATCAAATTATCTTTAATTTTAGTAATACTGGGATAATTTTGGCATTCTCCTTACTGGAACGAACTTGTGGCATCAGGATACGCAGTGAACTTTAATCAGTCGCGATAACAATTTAAAATTTACTTAAAATTACTCCTTGCCAAATCAATATTTTCTGAACGAGAACTTTCTTGCCACCTTCATTCGAGGCATTCAGCTTTTTTGCATTTTTAGCTTGTCGTACGGATGTTTCGAATTTGACTATTAGTTCTCGGCGACTCTATGACTTTAGCGCAAGTGTGAGAAGTCGCATTTTCCCAGCTCTACTCGTAGATGATGAAACTTCTTTTTGACTTGATCTATAACTTAAATATGGCCTTAAGATATAGTTTGCACATCAGCAACGTTTTCATCCCCAATATTTCAGTTTACTGAGCTCTTTCCTTCATGAAGGACACATTTTTAGTGCTTTAGATGGTGTAGGAAATAGCGATCGTAAGCCTTTAGAAATTTATCATATATTTAGCGTCTTGTTATAAAATCATATTACAAAACCTGCAAAGAGAAAGCGTTTTGAAATCCAATTTTATAATAAAATATAAGGATGATTAATGCTGGTATTATGCCGCATATTTTTGTTTTCACTTTTGAGATTTTATAGTGCTTTGCCATGTAGTGTATGCAATTTGAAACTTATCTCTCTGATATCCGCGGTCTTCATTCGTTCCCTTAAACAACCAGACGAGAAAAAAATGACGAACAAGTGACTTCCGAAAATACATATCCGTTGATTTTTGAAGCAGGCATCTTTTTTAAATATTTGTTATATGTCAACAAATTTTATCTGACGAAAGCTTATTTACACGAACATACAGTATTATTGCTTTTCGTAAAAGCAATGCAATAAATATATACCACGTTGTGTTATGGGCGGGGCTCGAAAACCAGCGTCACAAGCGTACCTAAGTACTCAACGCTCATTAAAAAGACTGGACCTTTGAAAATCTATTGAGATCAAAGTTGGCTTAAGGATAAATTAAAGCGACCATTATGGCCAAACATTAATTAATATTAGCCTAAACTAATTCGTCTTAGTTCGCGATATATAGAGTCAGACACCAATTCGCGTGAATTCATCAGCGCAAATACGGATCAAGACACGCATTGCTGTAATTGTTTCAAATAAAACAATATTGCCTTAAGGGTTTCAAGATATCCCAACATACAAGTATGTTCTGAACCAGAAATTAATCTTATATTTGTTCTTTCAGAATTGAATTCACAGTCTAGCAGCAACTCTAATGATACGTGGTATGATGCTCCCCTCCCTCATCATTGCTGGCCTCCTACTTATTCTTCTTCTGCTTCTTCTTCATCTTCTTCTTCTTCTCATTCTCATCGCATAGCTCATTCTCCTGCCAGGCCCGTGTCTCATCTACGTACAGGATCAAGGTGCCCTACTGACAACCTATCCATCACAAGGACTTCTGAAAATCTGGTGCTTGGGTATGGACTCAGACAACTTGGTTTTATTCGGCTTGTTCCCAATAGCAATCCGCAGCGACGATTTGAATTTCGAGGGTACACTTTTCATCGGGATTCACCCCTTGTACTCCAATTAAAACGAAATTCTAATTTACCTATGCCAAAATCAGAACAAATTGTACTAGCAACATCTAATGGTGACGTCTTTGCAATATTGGAGGCTAAAGACGTACTGGGTGGAATCTATAATGCAAGAAAACTCAGGTGCCGAGCAAAAATAAACATAGAAAGTGGCGAAGTTTCAAACTTGACCCAAGAAGAAATAAAGGAAGTTCCTATAGGCACCCAACGCCAAATAAAGTGGTATTTTACCGAAGTAGTTGTAAATCATAATTCTCTTCAGCTAAACCAATGATTTTATTTCAAAAATATACAGCTTTTATTCTCATGTGCATGATTCAAGTTGATACCTAAGCTCTAATTATTGTTATATATTGGAAACTATCCAATAATTCAAGTTCACGTGTACCTAATACAAAGTAAGGTAACGCGCCCAGTTGTCGCCAAGACCCCTATAAAAACTGACAGATTCTTGCAATAAAAATAAGAAATAAAGCTTAAAAATATATACAAGTATTAATCAAGTTTTAACTTTCATAACCTTATAACCACAATTCAGGAGACAGAAAAATAGAAGTCATTAAAATCGAATATTGCTATTTCATTTGACATGTGATTGTCATGAAGATTACCGGGATTGCTGAGTACTTGCAAGCGACCCCGCCATTAGAAACGCTCTGGAAGAGAATGGATAACGGGCTATGAATGGCTATAAATAACGGGCTATAAAATGAAATAAATTTAACGCATGAATAGAGCACAGTTATCGTTACTAGCATGAAAGTCCAAAAATGAAAGAGGCAAGATCAGTTCAAACTTCTTCAAATTTTTGTTCTATTAAAGAATAATTTATGCGGAAGTTTTTGTTTGGCCTACGTTAATATTTGACGACGTGGAGTTGGTCAAATATTTAAGATTTTTGTGGATATTGGTCATTTAGGCCATTTTCAATACTTCTCTTGACACTGCTTCAGCGAAATTAATCTGACTTCGAGAGCCTTGTGACAATTGATTTCCATTCCACCAAAGATTCCTGTAATCAAAGACATCAGGCCAGAAAATTCGTTAGACGGAGGGTGTTCAGAAAACAATTTTGTCAGCTTCTCGACGTCGTAGTTCTCACACGTTTCCCCAGTTTGCCTGGAATCGACGTGCTGTTCTGTGCTACTGGAGATTAAATCAGCAAACTCTTCAATTGTTCTCGATACTTTTTGCATTATAGGCATTCCTAAAATACACTTAGATAAAACACTATCAGTGAGTCCTCGACCCCTGGTTAGAAAGACAGTTCATTTCATTGAGCGCATCGTTGTTTGCTCTATGGATATAGCAGATCATATTCCAGACCAGTGCCAAAGCTTGGAAGTTGGACCTTTATGTTCCGATACCGTCAACTGGCTGGCAAATCTTTTTTGGATTTCCTTCATGTTCTTACTACGAGTTTTCTTATCTAAATTTCCGTCAATGAAACAATCCAAAACATTGCGCATTTCTTCTTTTTCGTACTCTGTGAAAGAAAGAGACTTGGAGATGATTTTTCCCAAAGCGAAGTAAACGAATTGATGACCACGGACTGCAGGAAAGTATGCGTGACCCGACATCATTTTTTCGAAGATAATAAGTGCACACACTGTGGACAACAGCTCTTTTATATCCGCTACCCGACAAGATGTAACCGATGCACACCTAAAACGAAGCAAGTTTATGGAAGCCTCCAAGTCTCAGGATGATTTGCTATAGTCCTGGATCAGTACTGAGGGCCAGATTTAACATACTTTTTTAAACACGGCGGCACAGACCAAAGTTGTGTATATGCTGTCGTAGTCACTCGGTGGCCCATTGATGAAAGGCATCGGTATAACGTCGGATGTTGAATAAGGTTTCTGTTCTACAGTTTGCTCCATAAAACTATTTCAGCCGCAAATGTATGGAATAGCGTTGATCTTTCGATACATTCAGAGAACATCTGAGATATTAGGAAGGTTGAGATCGATGCTCCGAATTTCTTCAAATTCTATTGTTTCAAGTTCTGAACGGTCCAGCGGTTTTCAGAATGTTTGTATTGGTATCTGCGCTGCAGCTCGAAGAACTTTTGTTCCATGAACAACGGTGACTTTCAACATGCTTTTGGATGACGTCGATTGAACTTTTGGCGCAGTCCATTAAATAATATCCATAGAGTGAAAAGTTCTCGTATCATACGCTGAAAACTGAAAGGTTTCCGTTACGATATAGGAAGCACAAGCAACTAAAGATGAGAGAATATTCATAAGATTTTTTTATCCATTACGAGAATTAAGAAAAGCTGCGAGTCCTATTTGCAAGGGCGACATAAAAGATCGAGGTTTGGCAAAGGATAAGCGTTAGCCTCGTAGATTTGACTTCCAATATGCTTAGCAATTGTCGCAGCTGCTGTCCGTACAATCCTCAATCATTTGTCATTTTCCTTTAGAAATTCGTGACGATGTCAAGAATCAAGGAGGAACTGCTGACGGTGAAAGAAAATTATAGGTGTTCGACCGACCGGAATAGGGATAAATACGACATCTCCGTATTTTTCTGACCATTTTCTCTTCACTGAAGCATAACTCATAGGACATTTCAACAGACTTGTTAGTTCACGAAGAGTAAATTGATACTGATCTTTATTGTCATCCATATATTAAAAAATAATTTTCATATCGGATGAAATACCATCATCTGATCTGCGCCCAGCTAGAGTAGGGTTTATATAGAAATACGATTAACACAGTCAACTCTCGATTAAAGTCATTTCAATACTCCAGTTATTTCCTAAGATACGTAAAATACTAAATGAACTACTACAATACGTTCTTTTGCAAGTGCAATCCTTGATGCAATCCATGCTATTGAATTCGTACAAATGCGAAAATTGAATTCGATTCTGTCTTTATCTTTGTAAACGATGATTTGTAGCCGGAAAAAATTCCCTTCCGAACGGTAGGTAGATCATTAAAATCCGTTTATGATTATGGCTTCGGACATTTCCGAAAGCTTATGATTTTAAGAATTTATAAATTAATGAATTCATGATAATAGCTTTTCATAATTTTTTTAATGTTTCGATTTCGATAATTTCAATAATTTCGGCGATTTAAAGAAATTACCAAGTGTTCGATTTCTGAAAATTTTAATAATTTTAGGGACTTTTTAAGTGTCAAACAATTAAATAATTCTGCAAAATTTTGAAACTTCGTCAAATTAAAAAATTGTATGCCTTTTAAATTCTGGAAATGTTCAAAAATATTGCAAATTATGTGACTTTCAAGACCTCTAAAAAAATCGGATATTTTAAAAATTCTGACAGTTTTTCAGGAATAGAGGATTTATAAGAATTTAAAAAATTTCCGGAATTTTGAACATTTTCGAAATTCCGAAAGTTAGTTGTGTGCATTCTGGGAAATTCTGAAACTTCAGAATAATACACAATATTCAAAAAATCTGGGTAAACTCGTAACTATATATCAAAATCTAAAATTTCTGGATAATAATATATTTTTAAAAATTTGATGTTTTTGAATAAATAGCTAATATTTTTTCAAAAAATGAAGTATCCAAGAATTTTTTAATTTTCAGAAAAAAGTGGACTACAATTATAATGGTTTGATATCTAGTTATTATTTTAGTTAGGAAAATTCCACTTTTTGAACTGTAATTCATTAAAAAATTGAATAGCTAAACCTCTTAGAGGAATTTGTCAAATTTCGCTGCATTTGGATAATAAGATTATAAAATTTTGTGACAAAAATAAAAAAGAGGAAAGAAAAATTAAAAGGCAACCAACCACATCCGCTACCTTATCTTTTTCTTTCTTTCGTCTTTTTTATTTTCATTATTATCTGAGAGATTAATAGAGAAGAACGTTCCTTGGCAGAATTAAATTTGTTTAGAACGCCAAGCGAGTGCTGTTAGAAATGCAGACCTAACGTAAGAGCTGATTTGCGATTGCAAAGAGGCATTAAACAAATTTTCCGAAAAGAATACTGTGACCCTTATACCAGTTTCTAATCATACAGTAATCGAAGACAACGAAAATCCAGACCATTTGGCAAGAAGCAGCACAGAAATTGAATGCAGATACCCGAAAACGGTATTGGGTCTAGCGTCTTGCCACGTCTTCATGGATACGAACAAAGCAGCGGCAATACTGTGAAGCAGCTCAAGGTTTACCAGGCGAAAGCCATCCTACGCTATATTTACAGGATGGCAAAAACCAGAGAAATTTTGACATTACTCAGCAATTGGGGGGATACCATTTGCGCTTTTGTACTATTTTCTTTAAGACGAACCTTACCTAGATGAAATGCTCAACTACATATCACTATTTTTTAAACTATAATTTGAAAATCTTATGAAACCGAATTTTTTTATAATTTTCAGCTCTGCTAAGGACTGGAAATTTTAATAGAAATGTTGGCAATTCGCTAGGTACAAAATACGAAAATTGTGCAAGAGAGCCTTCTTAGTTTTAACAGCTTCACAATCCCGATGGGGTCCTACGCCACGGTTCTGCAATCTGCAATTATAGCCATGCTCCAGTTCGGCTACACGTCACAGGTGCATGGCAACAAAAGAAACATCCGTAACTGCTCAGACAGCAGAGCTGCTATAATGGCCCTGCTTAGAAAAACGAATATATCGCAACTAGTATGAGAGTGCTTTAAGGGGTTCAATAGCCTAGGTACGGAAAACTGACTAGCTCAACTTAGGATCCCTGGACACAAAAGCATCAAAGGCAATGAGATATCGGACAGGCCAGCGAAAATAGCAGGAAGAGCAAACCTCTGTGAACCAAAGCTAGTCCTAGGTATTTCCAGCAGTTTAGTTACTGAAGAAATCAACACTTCGCTGACCGAAGAACATCAGAATGAGTGAGGGTTGGCTACTAGCTGCAGGCAGGCCAAAATACTCTTGGGTTTAAAGCTGAGCTCTAATCAAGCGAAGGAAATAATAAGTTCGGGAGGAACAAAGTCAAAAATCTAACAGAAGCTTGTATAGGATATGGAAACTTCGGATACGATAGGCATATACGATAGGGTTCTCAGAAAGCACATTCTGTTGTCTGTGCGAAAGCAACGATCATATGGTGAAGAAAGCCTACATCTCATGGTGTGCTTCACTAATCTCATCGTAGAGTTTGAAGATCTGAAATCATATATAAGAATCGGTTGCCCAACATTTAGAGTCTACAATGCCCTTACGGGTTCGTTGGCGGCTTGAACGCCTCTGTTCTTGTAACAGGATATGTGTTTTCTGCCGGTGCGAGATAGGTTGATGGAAAAAGTAAGACTCAACATTATTTTGAAACACCTAGTGCCAAAAAAATGGCCAAATGTTGGCCGAACATCTGGGGTTATCATAGGTCAAGTCAGCTGGACACGACGTGTATGCGTCTAGAAAAGGACGGAGTTTCGCTTTTGTCTGGGATTCATCTTAGCCTACTATGTAACTCGTATCCTAAAGAGGACTAAGAACAGGTAATCGCCAGGTGTGAATGGGGTACACAGCTTCTGGCGCAAACAGCTAGAGGTTTGCTCTCCACCCTCGCTGAGTGATAAGGGATACCCGGCCCTTTCCAATTAAACCAGGAATCTTCCAAGGTGATTCATTTAACGCACTATGGGTTTAAAATTGAGGTGGGAGTGTCTGAGTCTCAACTCACTCACCTTCTTTACATGGACGGCATAAGGGTTTAGGCCAGCTCACAGTCGAAAATGAACAGCCAACTTAACATCTTGCTGCAGTTCTACTCTGACATCGAGATGTATCTATCTGGAGAGGCTTCCTAATGGCAGCTTGATTAGAGGGTCACTTGCCAGTGGCAAAGGGGTATCTCATTTCCTGTGTGATAGGTATGCCGAACATCTGAAAGGTATATTGTCAGAAAGTTGGTGAAAATTAAACCTCACTATATCCAAAAACTTAATAGCTTAATTAGGGTTAATAGCTTAAGAGCCAAGGAGGACTTGCGGGTTTATTCGCCCTGATTCAAACTAACTACCTTCATAAATCAAGATTAATTTTTACTGTGTGAAAATATCCTAGTATGCAGTAAACATTTCTTTCTTTTAGTATGTACAAATACTTAGTCTTAGATTCTTTCGTCATATAGCACAAATTGTAGGATTTTTCTAATTTGGTCCTGAGTTTCTTCAAATAATAATTTCTTTTTCTAACACACATTAAACTGAAGTTATAGCAAGATTACAGTTCTAAGCTTATAAAAGTTGGAATTCACTGAAAATCATTTTCCATTTTTTAAACTTTATTCCTTAGTTTTAGCACACAAATATTTTACTTATTCCCAGTTATGATTTAGGACTTAGTAGATTTGGTTGGGACTTGTTCCTTCCTTAGTTATACCCAGTTGTCGAAGAACTTGTGACCTGATCTGACTTCCGCATTTTGAAATGATAAATTTACTTAAGTTAGGTTTTGTCTTATGAAACGTGCCTACGTTGGATAGCACGTTTCCAAAATGAATATATCTTTGTAATTCTGATTTTATCTACTTTATACACTTCTGTGACGTCCGAATTGTCGAATTTATCTATAATCATAGATTGCGTATTGGTTTGGATCATGCGCATTTAAATAAAAGTTTTAAATTTTTGAATCTCTATTATTGATTTAGCTGAAGAGAATCATAGTTTGCAACTACTGAGTTAAAATGTGAATTTATTGGACTTCGCATGCCTACTGGAACTTCCCGGATTTCTTCTACGGTCAAGTACGAAATCCTGCCATTTCGTATGTTTACTTTCGACCGTAACCTTCCGTTTGTATTGTATATTCCACTTAAAATAGAAGTGGTCTCCAATATTGCAAAAACGTCACCATTAGATGTTAATAATACAATTCTCTCTTGGATCGGCATGGGCCTGAAGGCACCTCTTCTTGTGTGAACTCGAAGTGGCGAATCGGAATGAAAAGTGTATCTTCTAAATTCGAATCGCCGGTAGGGATTGCTTTTGGGAATGAGCCGAATAAGTCCAAGTTGTCCAAGTCCATACCCAAGTACCTCATAATTAAGAGTCCTGCCAAGAGAAGGCCTATCAGAAGGTAATGCGGACGTGACGCATATAGGAGTCTCGACATGCCTGACAGGAGACCTGGATCTATGACGTAAAGGAGGCTCGGCTCGGGCATGAGAATAGGGCATGCGACGAGATGAAGAAGAAGAAGACTGTAAACGCCCAGGACGTGGGGTTTTAGGCCAATCGCCATTAGAATCGACCTGCGAACTTAATTCTGTAAATAGAAATAAATGAATTATTTTTGTTTAAAGAACATGCTTGTGTGTCGGATTATCATGAACTTATCATGGCAACAATTTACGATTAGAAATTAATCAGAACAAAACCTCACTTTATTTTTCGGAAAACTACCATGTTATCTCTTTTAATTTTATTTATTTAGAATTTTACCATTTGTTTTTTAAACTGAAATAGAGTTCTTTGAAATCAGCGTGCGTATAATTTTTCAATCAACAAAATATGATTCGTTAGCTGTAAAGTAATCCCAAACCCTACGTTGTATATTTTTAAGCATTCAAAGGATATACAAATGACAATTTCAATATATTTCCGGATTATCTGTTTATCAGGGTAAATTTGAAGCACCTCGCACTATTTACATTAAAATCCAGCCCCGGTCTAATTGGCTGATATTGCAATATAGTATACTCCAAAACCTCGTGATCAAAAAATCGTAATGGGAACTAGTCCAAAAAATCAAAAGTTTGCGAGATAGGTGGGGCTCAATGAGAAAAATATTACCAAAAACGATTATTTTCAAAAATCTTCACATTGCCAGGGCAGTCCCATTACATTGCCTTTAGTAGTTGGACTGGCCTTTCCTTTGGTAATTGGACTGATCTACAATCTCGTATTCATTGATTGAACTGTCTTCCACCTTTATTATTTTGAACAGTGTTTACATTTCCAGGACAGCGCCATGATTTCGCCTATTATTACCAAGACAGCGCCATTTTGTTTCCCTTATGATCTGAACTCATCTTACCAGTATTTCTAGTATTTTCCGTGATTGTGCTGATCACAGTTTATTGAAAAATCTGCACCTCGTCTTAAAGTTTTAAGCGGGACATTAGATTCGCTTGTGGTGATATTTTTCTCGCTCAGCTCCATCTATCCCGAAAACTATTGATTATTTTTTCACTAATGTGCATTAGGATTTTTTGATCTGGAAGCTTTGAACTATATTATATTGCAATTACAGCCAATTGGACCGGGGCCGGATCCTCTGAATTTTTAAAATTGATTTCTATGTTTTATAAGATTTCTATAAGATTGCTACAATTTTCAAAGTTCAAGGATAAGAAAAATATGACGTTTATTTAAATGCAAATAAATAAACTTAAATCTATATTTTCGCTAATACTTATTTTACTGTTATCGTCTGAATGAGTCACTTTCAAATAAAATTTTTATTCTGCTAAAATGATACTTTACAATTCCCATTTTACGAAATTATTGTTACACATAATCTTATGCTAACGACTTAACATTTAAGATGATTTTTATTATTCGAACATACTACTTCTTGTTTTACCAACTCACTCTTTTCACAGGATCTCTGTTTTATATCATATTTACGTTACCGAATGTCTCTTTTTTATCATTTTTATTTCCCTGAATATCCATATGACGTATTTTTTGCGCGCATAAGGAAAACGAGCTATATTGTTAAATAACAGATAAAAGTCGTATAATACATAAAAGGCAGAAAAATGGAAAACCCTGGGATTCACAGGTTATTGAAGTCACTTTTTTATCTAATCATCCAATTTTAATTCAATCATTTACATAACCATTTAATAAAACTCTTTACTCACTAAATTTAAAATTAATAACATTTTTGGTAATTAAAACTGAATTACTGAAATATTTCAAATTCAATTTTAGCGAATAAATAGCAAATTGCAGGTTATAAGAAAACATATCATATACATATTAAATATATAAATCTTCCATTCTTTTTTGGAAACTGGAAAGTGTTCAACTTTATTATAGATGTATCCTATTATTATATTTACCAATAGAATGAAGAAGAGCAGTCAAGAATAAGACCAGAGTATAAAGTATTCTCATCGTATAAAATTAGAAGACAAACTACAGTTACCAATGTAAGAAATAAGTATTATGTTCCTTGATAAGAGTAATGTGGGCCTCCAGCTTATGCATGTGCATTTATTTTTAGATATTATCTAGAAGAGATTATAATCGTATGAAATTGTATTTATATTTCATTATTCAGTCTGAATAAAAAATAAACTATTTACTATGTTCTATTAAATTGACGTCACACTTTTTATCTTTATTATTCTGATCCTTCACATAAAAACCCGTGTTTACATTAATTATTAATTTTGCCATCAGGGAGAATAATAATTATTCTGGTGTATTCTCGCTTCTTGTCTTTCTCTTTCGGTGATTGCGCTTCTCTCTCCAGCCATTATTGAGTACCCCGCTTACCTCTCTGATTAGCAAATAACCTTTCGCTACTCGTACTAAACATGAACGAGGACTAAAAATTTTCGAATGAGAGAAAATTAATACTTTCACTGAAGGAAACCTTGAAACATTGCGAGAGCGGCTAGTAGAAGCCATCAAACATAATAGGGACATTAGAGATCCTTTTAATCCATCTCATACCCGCCTCAGTGATCAAGCAAGTTCACAAGAAAACCTCCTGATGACCCTCTTCTCTATAAAATGATAGAGAGGGCCAGTGTAAAATAGTAAATCAACCCACCAGGATGAACACAGAAAGAAGTCACGCTGAAAATAAATATTATGATGATCAGGAAGACGAGAAACGACCGATTATTCACTACAGACCCACTTACTTATCGCGAAAAACTAGAACTAAGATTGGCGTTAAGTGAGTTCCTCCACTACATCAAACATCGTTATCCCCTTGCGCTTTATCCTTTTATCTGATAAATTCAGAAAATCGAATCTATCAATTACAACAATTTAAGTTAATTTATATTTAAACCAATTTTAAGAATTACTTCACTATGAATTAAAAATATTATATCAATCTGAAAAAGGAACTTAATTTAGTCTAAAATTGTGATTTCAAAATATGTATTGTGATGTGGTTTAACGCCCAACAATTCATTTTAGGTTCTTCCGGTTATCCTTATTCGGTTTTTCATCCTCCGTCTCTTCTTGCTTTGCTTAGCAACCTTTGTGCTGCCGATAAATTTGTTCAGCCTCTTGTTGAAGACGATTAGAAGGTTATGATGCTCCACATTGTTTCAGGTAACACGTTTTCAGAAAAACTTGAATCAGAATTTTTAACTTCATCATTTTCTTGATTCAGTGCATTGGCATGTATTTACGGCGTGGTTGAGCAAGTTGAAAGCTCATCACCCCCTTCTTCCAGTCTCATAATATCTTGTTGGTTAAAATCTAAATAGCCAGATATTTGTTGGCAAAGACGCATTAACCCATCAGCTGTGCACTTTTTTTTATCGCGGTACCGTGCGGTACCGCCAGCAGCTAATGGCTTAATTCTTCAGAAGAATCACAAGGATTACTGTTCGTTATAGATCTCGAGTGATCGCTGCAGAAAGGTTATCTTGAGAGCTCGAAGGTAGGATATTGTTCCAAGCTTCTCTCAAACAGTCAACAGTGACTTTCTTCTTGTTACCAACCAAATTGTCCTTATTGACTCCAAATTGTTATAAAATTTGGAGTCAATAAGGACCTTCTCCTATTAGATAGCGATGATAGATACAGATGCATACTCTTGCATATTGCGCTTCATTTGCTTATTCCATAAATACGAGCATTAAACTCAAAGGCCATGCTAGCAGCAACTATGCCCTAAGAAACATTTCAGGTTCTCCAAGGTAGTTTGGAGTTCAAGGCGAGATAAGTAAATTAAGAAGAAAGCTGGGACCATTACACCAATTTCGAAAGGGCAATCGGTCTCAGAGAATTACTCGCCACGTATCCTTCTTCCATATAACATCAGTGCAAGAACATCCGCGAACCAGACAGAAGTCATTAATTATCATAAACGGAGGCTCAGCGTGTTGCAGCGACACTGCGACGATTTAAAACAGCGATCGCGAGAATGAATGATACTACTATCGGCGAGAAAATTCGAATCCTCTGGCAGAATAGTAGTGCCGCGCAATCTTGGAGACAGGGAAATCTTGAATGTTCGCCGATTGTATGACTCTCATGTTACACAATTGCGCCAATAGTTCCAACACACGACTAATAGATCACTCTATGAGCTTTTGACACCCAGAATATCAAAGAACTAAATACTGATCACATAGCTGATCAGTGGCGAGGTAAACAGCTGCACAAGTAACATCCCCAAACAGGATAATCAATGGGAGGTCCAAATGAGACCATCGAGCACATTATTTATGGCGATGATGGCCTGGCAAGAATACTTGCGCATACATAATAATGCTGTGGGATTGCCCACCAAAAAATTGTTCTGAACACTGGTTTTCTAGAGAAGTCTGAGCCTTGCGACAAATATAGTCCAGTTAAAGTACTAGAGAATGAACATCATCGCTTTTCCTAGGACAGAATTATTGTGGTTGACCCTATAGTTATACGCAAACTTCCCGATGTCTTGTGGTTAGGTAAACATGCTTAACACGAAAGAGTAATAGATATAAGCGGTTCCCTTGCCAAAAACATTGTATAATAAGTATATTTTTACATAATTTTTAATCTGCCTAACTTTATACCAACGTAAAAAAAACTGTTAACAACAATTATAAAGCAATGAAGTGTAGAAGTAATATGCACAAAAAAATTAAAACTAAAGATATTGACTATTATATTCTTGAACAGCCTTTAATAAATTATTAGAAAAATTATCACTACTTTTTTGTACCGCATATTTCACCCACGGTTTTTTAAAATCTGCATTCACCGATTCTATTAACTCTTCGCTGTACTATCCAAGACCTTGCTGTTTCTCTTTGCAAAAACATTCTACATGATAGATTACCGCATGCACTTTTGGTATGACACTGTTTCTTAAATTTAGAAAACTTTTATGAAATTTTCAGTCACGAATTACCAACATCGCGAAAGTCTTGAAAACACTGAAAATATTTTACATATCCTACATTATTGTTGGATCGCAAAATATCAACTTTATTAAAGAGATATTTACAAGCG
Organism: Druon quercuslanigerum; assembly: GCA_010014905.2. Classification (NCBI taxonomy): domain Eukaryota; kingdom Metazoa; phylum Arthropoda; class Insecta; order Hymenoptera; family Cynipidae; genus Druon; species Druon quercuslanigerum. The sequence goes on from JAAAKG020167112.1 coordinate 25,567, forward strand.
TTTCCTAAAACATATGAACTACCATTGTAAATATCTTGAGAAACGTATTTAATTCATTTACTTTCGTCATATGCATATCATGGAAAAAACAACCAATATCCTACCTCTCAACATAAATGGCAAAGTGAAAGAAGGAAACAAGCTTTATTACCGCAAACTTCCAAGGTTAAATATAAGCGACGGATTGGGAAAACTAAACAGAAGAATTTTCATTCAGTGATTACCATCGTTATCAAAAAATATTCACTTTATAGGAAATTCTCGCTTCATTTCTGTAAAGGGCTTTCGGAGGCTAACTCTTCAGGGGCTCCATGGACTCATCCCATATGGTAGCTACGAATAAAATATCTTACATCACTCATAGGAATACACACGTGTTTACGTAGACAATTCAATGCTCACAGGAAGACGAGCAAAAAACGTCAACTTCGGCCATGGTTTTACTACTCGTCATGCGTACGTTGACCTCCCCGCGATAATGACGTGCCTAAATTACATAACGGATCATAGGCCCAACCTGGGAACCTCCTCCCCCACCCCATCCTACCATGGGTATAATTCAAGGATCTCAAGTATTGAAATGGTCATAAGAAGGTTTAATTTATAGCGCCGGCAAATTTTTTTAATTATAAGAAAATTTAAGCTGAAAGCCTAAAAAAGAAGCTAGGGGGCAAGGAAACCCAAGGGTGGTTCTTATAAATCACATTAGCAGCATTTAACTTTAAAGCAAAGGACTCACAAAGTTAGAAATTTCATTTTAAAGAAAAAATGAGCTGTTTAACATAATTTTAATTTTACCGCCTATATATATGCGTCACAATTAATGACGGCTCCTGGAAGTTAGGCGAAAAGAACAAAAATTAATAGGCCATGTAAGAAGTAGCAAAAAAAAAGTACAATGCCAATAAAATAGAATAGAATATACAATAAAAGCCGCAAATCGCATAGCTAAATTAAGAAATTAAATAATGTTAGGATGAATGCAGCACTAAATGCGATCACGTGGTCGTTGGCTTCAAATTTCGAATATAACTCAAGTAAATCAAGTAAATAGCAAGTAGCACGTGTTGCTAATCGGTGATCAAGAACTAGTGACAACATTTTGCAACGTACCAAGCTAGTAAACTCGAAGGGTGCTCGCATGAAGGCGCGTTAATATTCATGAGATCGCAGCGCAACTACCGGAAAGACTAAGAACTAAATATGCACTACTAGTATAACGTCCGCTTGGCGCTGCTGAGCCATTAAATTTCCTCTGTCCAACGATAATTGGAGGAGGTTGAATCGTGGTTCTGGATATCACATTTCCACAAAGACTGTATCTTTGTAAATCTAATTCCATATGCGTCAAAAGAATATTTTCACTTTTTTTATAATTGTTCATATAATGGTGAAGTTGTAATTTTTTTACCGATTTCCATTACAGGAGTTCTGTGACCACAAGGGATTTTCCTCATACCATAGATTTAATATCAGTTTAGTTCATGCAGAATTAACTAAAAGTTTTTCCATCTTTAAAATTCAATTATTCAAGAGCTGTAGAGAAACTTGGTTTACAACTACTTCGCTAAAATTTCGACTTATTGGCACTTCCTCAGCTTCTGATTTAGAAAAATTTGAAACCTCCCCGGTACCTATGTTGATGTTTTCCTGGTACCACTTTTCTCTGGAATTATATATTCCTCGAAAAGTAAGACTAGCATCCCCTATTGAAGAAATGTCAATATTAGATTTTTCTAATACAATTGTCTCTAGGGTTGGCTCAAATACATTCTTTATCAGTTGCAGTAGAAGTGGTGAATTGGGATGAAAAGTGTACTTTTTAAATTCAAATCGCCGATGCGGATTCCTTTTGGGAATGAGCCGAATAAGTCCGAAAATAATCCGGAAACGACCATCGCCGTTAGACTGACGGCGAGACTGTGAGCCTAATTCTGCAAGAAGAAATGGAAAGTTGCTTTTTCACTCAGCAAGCTTGTTTGTTAGGATGTCATTAAGCCCTATTGTAATTTTGTTTTATTTACCATGGCACGTATGAAATCATAGACATAATCTAAGTTCAAAAAACTTTAAACACAAACATCCTCGCTAAAAGAATTAAGTACACTTCAACTGCAAAGATACGACCTGCAGATATACGAGTGCTCCATGGATACGACAGTCAGGACTCCAAGGCAGCGATCGTGATTTTCCCTGATCTATCTCTGCCCTGTTTGAGTCAGACGCGGTACCTTGAATTCGACATCCGCACGCGTATATTAGGACTGCGTAACTTCTAGTAACTTTGTATTTCGAGTCCCAAGCGAAACGAGTGAACGGAATGGATACCGTACAGCGTATTCTTATAATATCCACATAGTATCCCTTCAGTAACATGAATCCAGAAGGCTACCATCATCAGGTCGCTTCCTGTCCTCAAGACGCAAGAGGGTTTCGCCAGCTTTTCGTTGTGATTTCGTCATACCTTATGAGTACCCATGTCATAGAAAACTGCTCCCGAACAGCAAAATGCGTATGTACCCTGAGAACAAGCAGTAACCCGACGAAGAAGGCCTTCTGACAAGCGTCTTAGCATTTCGTTGATACATAAAGATACTATTCATGCCGTTAAACAGTGAAAGCTTGGCACCTTCAACAGCTCCGGTGATCACCCCGACTACCTTAACAGAGCATTCTGGAGATAACCATCGCAACTCCGTTATGAGGTTTTTGTCAGCTGATGCAGAATATTCGATAATGAATATGGTTAATTTCTCAAACTGTCGGAGAACTATATCAGGCATTGACGGGTATGGTAATGAAGATAAGTGCCTCTTAGTGTCTCATTGCGCTTTTGAATGTTCACCCCTCCCACATGAGTTCAACAGCTAGATAGAGTATCTCCTAAGTGCTCGAGAGCGCATGCGCTACTATAGAGAATTATCATGATAACCTTTTTAAATTCGCTGGAAATTAAAAAATTGTATTTAAAAGTTATCCCCAGAACATTTTTTCGAAAAAAAAAATAAAAAAAGTCAAATCATTTTCAACATGATGAATTTTATTTTAAGATGTTCTTCAGTTTCTGTTTTAATTCTTAGTAGATATTAACCAATTTTACAAATGATCCTAATTACAGTTTTAATCAGGCACTTTGAAAAGTTCTAAACAATTAACATTGAAGTAGATTATCTATATTAGGGTATTTTTAAAGCACTGTGAAACGATTTTTAAGATATTTGGTGAAATAACTACAAATTATTGTAAAGGTATTCAATATCCGTGCTTTTAGTGCACGGAATCAGTCTATTGCTTAATATCTCTGCTTAGTAAATTTTTCGAGAATATTTCAAAAGGAATATAGGCGTTGCACTACAGCAGACTCCCCCTCCAGGCTCTTTAAGTGATACTTGAACGTTCCCAAAACATAATTCTTGAAAAATACAAGTCCAGAATTGCTTTATTAGCTCGCCGAAGGTTGTCATATTTTTTGAGCATGTGTGATATGTTGGTAAAGTTTTACTTTTTTTGACGACGTGAAATGGTGGCAATTAATTCAAAGTTTTACACTTTTTAAATTAAATTATTAGTTAAGCTGTAGAGAATCCTGGTTTGTAACTACTTCTCTAAAATGCCAATTTATTACGCGTTGGGGGCCTACTGGAACTTCCTTCATTTCTTTTTGGGTCAAGTACGAGAATTCGCCACTGCCTATGTTGATTTTTACCCGATGACACTTTTCTCTGGAATAATAACATATTCCTCGTAAAATACCACTAGCATCCACTATTGCAAAAATGTCACCATTAGGTGCTGCTAATACAAGTGTCTCTAGGATTGGCAGCGGCCAATATACATTTTTTTTCAATTGCAGTAGGAGTGGCGAGTCGGGATGAAAAGTGTATCTTCGAAATTCAAATCGCCGGTGCGGATTGCTCTTGGGAATAAGCCGAATAAGTCCAAGCTGCCCAATATTATATCCGTGTATTAGAATATCAATATTGCTTGCACCCGAATGCCTGGCAGAAGGGGTCTCCGGTATGGCACTAAGAGAGGGCTTAGGAGTCCTGACACGAGAAGCCCTGGCAGAAGAAGACTTCGACCTGACACGTGGAGAAGGTTCGAGATTCCTCAAAAGAGACGGTGACTTTGATTTGACATATATAGGAACCTCGTGTTCAGCAGCAGGTTGGCCAAGACCCAGTTTCAGACTATCCGGGCCATCTTCATTAGGGTTACATTCAGTTTGTGAACTCAATTCTGAAAGAAAATATAAAGAATTTGATAACCTTTTGAATAATCTACAGAAGTTTCTCTAATTATATATTACAACCAGCCTGTAGATTTTTTTATTTTTAATAGAATGTGATTTGTCGATTGTGGAATAATGCGACACTGTACTTTTACTACTTTTTCCATATTTAGAGAATATAAAAATTATATTTTTAATCTATTTCTGTACCAACTATTCATCAAGGTAAAATTAAATTCAACTATTTGAATTTGATTAACATAACAAGAATGGCGTTTGCATGAAAATAGTGACGAAAAAATCAAATCGGTCAGTCATAGTGTCTAATTTGTATTTCTCATTAAACTGTATTTTTAGAATGAATAAAAATGATACGCAAACATCTGACATTTAAATCAGTTCTTTCTTCATTATTCCTGTAAGGTTTGCTTTATTTCTTGGCTTTTTCTTCTATCATAATTATTTTTTAAAAACTGCGGTTAGTCTACGGCTTTCTAAAATAAATAGCGAAAATCTTGCGTTTGACGAAGAAGAAAAAGGATAGTGAAATTTTTTAGTCCTGCCGACTAAGTTGAATCCAAAATTTAATTTATAGAAGCATAATATTATAAAAAATAACATCAACTTTTAAATGCCGAACTCTCCGCTGAGACTCTTTCTCCGTTCTGCAGCCTCGAGCTCGAGATTTCTTTAATCACTCGCCCTGTATAATTTCACATTTGCCTAGTAGGTCCTTTTTCTCGGATCGCCTCAAATTGGTCCAGTCCAGCTTATCTTGAAGAATTCGACCCCCCTACAGAACGACTGAATCAGAACTTTGGATGAGACAATTCCACGATTTGGTCAATGGTACGGCGACGAACTTCATTCAAAGAGCTGCGCACGGTCAGAAATGCGTATTTGTGACTTCAGCTCAACAGGCTTATGGTGAAGAGAAGCGCGTCCTGTCGATAAGAATGTTCGCCACATCAACACCATTTGAACACTCATGACACTTTTACCATAAGTATCAATAATTTTTCGATGAATTTCACTAGCGCTTACGTCTTTCTACGTCAGAAATTTGATCGCAGAATGCATTTCACAATCGGACTTACTTTTGGGATGATCCTTATACTTTTGTCGATCGTAGCGACAATTTCTGACAGAAGTCTACGATATGGTTTCAAATAACGGAACTTTTCACTAACTTACTTAAATTTAACAAGTTACTGTCCAGCACATGATAGGACTGTACCATCTCTGCACGAGCAAAGATGAGACTTTATCAACTGTGCACGTCAGAATTTAGAAGTACATATATCTGCAGGAGCAGATGCGCGCGCTAAAATTGCTACATATTAAGGACTAACACAAATAGAGTTTGAATACAAGTGGAATTTGGAACACAGTGGCTATTAAGATGGATAAACTGTTACTTTCAGAAAACCGAAAGATGTTTCTAGAATAATAATTAATTTATTATATTATTATATTTACCAAAGGAATTAAGAATAGCAGCCAATAATAATACCAGAGTATGAAAGATCATCATGCCTTTCAATGAAAGGAAAACTATATTGAACATTGTAACTAAAACGCATTATGTTTTTTTATTAGAGTAAACATTGCCTCATACTTATCATTCCTGTATAATCGTTAGAGACTATTTTCTTATGGGATTGTATTTACATTTCATTAGTCAGCTTCAAGAAAAAACACGTCCAATAAATTAATATTCGATTCGGAACAAACAGTCAGAGAAATGTTAACAGCATTTATCAAGATGAAAAACGTAACCGAGCCACCGCCCATAATCAAAAACTTACAAATGTCTTTGGACCGAACACCAATGCAATAAAAACAATATCACAAGTTAAAAATTATCCTGCAGGATCGAATTAAATGAAAAATTATTTTCAGATTGTATACAGAGACAGTACTCCAGAAATGGTCAAGAAGATGAAACGTCATGCTGGTTAACCGTAGTCTGAGTAGTCTGCGTAGTCTGAATTTGATATAATAGCGTTAACTGAGGCTTGGCTAAAACCATCTGTTTTCACTCCTGAAGTTCTCTCTTCTGAAAGATGACAATTTCACTAGGTTTTAGCAGCTCATAATAGATAACACCCTTCTGATCCCACCAAACGCACAGCATTGTCTTCTTTCCAAATCGATTGGGTCTTGCACTGGATGTCGATGGTTCGCCTGGAATCACTTATGATTTATGACGCTTAGGATTCTCAAAATAGATCCATTTTTCATCAACTCTCACGATTCGATGGAGAAATGCCTTTCGTTTGAATCTGTCGAGCAGAATTTTGCAGGTCATTTTCCAATTGTCATGCTGCCTTTGGTTCAGTTCCTGTGGAACCCATTTTCCGACTTTCTGAATTTTTCCCATTGCTTTCAAATGAATGCAGATAGCTTTCTGCGACACATTCAGTTGATCCGCGAGTTCTTCTTGAGTTTGAATATCGTCTTCATCCAGAACGGCTTGTAATTCGTTGTCTTCCGAACTTTTCGGCGATTTTCCACGATCTTCGTTTCTCACATCAAAATTACCACTTTTGAATTTTTTAAACCACTCGAAACAGTGTGTTTTGCCAAGAGCATGTTCACCGTAAGCTTCGGTAAGCATTCGATGCGATTCTACAGTAGTTTTCTTCAAGTGATAACAAAAAACCAGTGCTGTCCGCAAATCGTAGTTCGTAGGCACAAAACTCGACAAGATCTCGCTGCAGAAACGGATATACGGTCCCTAAATTTATGGCAAGCACCATCTATAGGAAACTTCCGGTTTCACACTTCTAGGCCTGTAACTTCAAACGTTGTAACTTTGCTCCAATATATATTGATTTATTTGATGTTGACTGAGCAATACTTTTAACTTTTGAAGTTATTGACGAGCTTTGCTTGAAATTTTATGATACGCTTTACAATGAATTTGATAAGTCGATCCCAAATTATAATTTCCACATGATTGATTATTTGTAATTCTCCTGGTATGAAATCAACAAATTCTTAATATTCCGTTTGAATAATTTAAGTGTTTTTATAAATCCAATTATTATAACTAACGAGACAAATTTAAATAATAAACATAAATTAATGGGTATTTTTTTGTTGATCTTTGAAAATAATATATAATTGGCGATAGAAAAACCAGCAGTGCAATTAAAAAACATTTTAATAGCATCTATTGCGATATTAATATTTTCATTTCTTTCTTCAATTAAGACAGCTGTCGAATTTAATATTATGTTAATGAAATTATCTTTAGTATTGGAACTTGGTTTTTCAATTTCTTGAGATTCTAGCGAAATTTTATCTTTTAATTCGTGATCCGTGTCTAATACTATTTTGAGAATTTTTGTTTTCTTGTTTAAAATGGAAACTATAATCTCATTTTCTGTATATAGTTTATCGAATTCTAAATTTATGTGGTTTAAATCTGATTCAGTCAGGGTTCCACAAAGTGATTTAGAAATATTACCTATATAATTAACTAATCCTCTTTTATGCCTTTGTTGTCCAAGTAACTTATGTAAAATTGTAATTTTATTTATTAACCTGTTACGTCTATGTTTCAATAATTTTATTTTATTTTTCACTTTGAATCTGCTTCCTGTTATTATTAAATTTACTCATATCATTAGTTTCCAATTTTCGTGGTAGAAGTAGGCTTTACTAATTTCCTCCGTGTGAATGCTTCCATAAATTTGCTGTAGGATGTAGGTTGCTTGTGTTGTCATTATCAGCATCCATAGTAACAGAATCTAATTTATTTTGTTTTGTGTTATTTTTCCATTTGATTTGATCTCCTATTTTATAAACTGGACGGCTTCTCACTATATTTTTGTCTAAACGTTTCTTGGTCTATTCCCGTTTGACTTATATTCTTCTTTTAGCTTTTTTAATGATGTTATGGTGTTTGAGTTTTCATTTCCTTATTAAATCTACATACGTAGGAGTTGGTGGTCTTGGTTTTTATTTTTTTGTGTATTTGGATTCGCTGAATCCGAATTTGCAGTGCGTTAGTCCGTATACCCATACAATTTTTTTTCAAAATGAGTAATATGGCGGAAAATTGAAAAAATGGCTAAAAACTTAATTCTCCAGTTAATTTGCATCGCTCAAAAACAGATTCGATGAAAATCGTTAAAAAAATATTCATGTTTGACCATGTATGTGTTACTCCTTTTCTCTCTTGTAACGAACTCTTTTTTCTTCAAATGACCTATGCAACGGGTTTCTTTCTCTCTTTTTGTTATTTGTTTTAATGTCTTTCTTCAGTGTCCAGCAAAAATCTGCCATCATGTTGACATCCCATCTTCCTTAGTATTGATTCTCCATTACACCTATATCTTGATGAAATCGTTCTCCTTGTTCTTCAGTGACCGTCTTCTAGATTAAGAGGAAAGTAGTCGAGATGAGAATGTTAGAAATGCATTTTGTATCTCATCAAGCAATCAAGGTTTTTGAAACAGTTTTAAAGCTTAGCCATGCAGCTTTCTCTGTATCATTTATTCTTGTGATGAATGTTTTGTCTTCGAATAGAGTACGAGTTTAAGCACAATCAAAAATACCTTCTTTTAATTTAGCCTCACTTATTGCAGGACATTTTTCTCCTGAATACTGGAAACAATCGTCAACTTTATGCAGAGCTTTGACAAACTGCTTCATGAGGCCAAATTTGATATGAAATGGTGGTAGCAGATAGTTTGATGGGTCAATCAATGGTATACGTATAATGTTCTTCGATCCTGGTTCGAAATCTGTTCTAGTTGGCCATATTTTTTTAACGTAGTGATTCACCGTGTCTCTACTATCCCATAAACATAAGAAGCATGGATGTTTTGTAAAACCTGATTATTGTCCTAAGATCATGGCTGCAATTTCATGATTACCACAAATTTTCCATTGATGTTTCGAGTACTTTTTTCCAATACTATCTCTAAATTTTCATAAGTTTCTTTCAGCTTAATAGATTGAGCTATGGAAATAGCTGCAAATTTGTTTCTGTTATGAAGTATAACAGCTTTCAGACTTCTTTTTGTCGAATCAATGGAAAGTCTCCATTCCTCGTCTTTATACGTATTCGGTTTTATTGCATCGACTAAATCTGTAAAATCTGTACAACATACCATCGAATTCGATTCATCGTTTGCAAAAAATTCCCTAATTTCTTCTTCTATATCTCGATAAGAAGAAGCTGTCGTGTCTTTTGGCAACAGGTTTTTCTTTTTAAGAACACACGCTAGATATTCAGCTCTATCTTTTGGTAATCCTAAATCTGGAATAAGATCACTTAACTTTTCTTGGTTAAAGGTTTCAAGAGCTTTTCTTTAACCAGCTGGCAAGTATTCTCCATCCTCGGGACTTTCTTATTTGGAGGATTCATCAACTTCCATTGCCCACATCCATGGGGGCGGTGGTCACAGTTTCATGCTCGACTTCTATTTTTTCAGGTTTTACTACTGAAGAAACGTTTGCGTACACAATTTTATATTAAGTAGTCATATTAAAACCTGTGGTATTATTCATATAAAAGTAGCAGTCATTTTGACATGAAGCAGACCATTCTGATTGACTACTTGAATACAAAAGCATTCACTGTTTTTTAGTTTTTATTTTTCAAATATATATCTTTAATATTTCATTAATTTATTCTCCTCAAAAGCAAGACTGATTTTTTGTTCCTGTAACCAGGCATATCCACGCGGTGACGATGGGAAACAGGAAAGGCTGGCTGAGTTCTGTGTTAACGGCTTTCATGTTGTCATTGCACGCACAAGTGTAGGAATCCCGGAGTCGACTCCGATTCTTCGAAGAAATTGATTCTCAGCGCTCGATTCTCGATTCTTTAGAATCGATTCCTTACGTTGGAATCGACGACGGAATCGGTTCTCAAGCATCAGATTGGACATCGATTCTTTTCCCGTGGTGCCGTCCCACGGCAGCGCAGAACACAAAACATAAAATCAACAGCCAATTACAGAACACTTTTAGATTTCTGTCTTCTCAAAGTTCATCTGTCATTGGCTGTTCGTTTTGCGCTTTGCATTTTTACAGTGACTGGTCACATGTTGCGTCACATGATCTAGTGAGAATTTTTACTTTTATAATTTATCTGTAATCTGCATCAACTTGCATCCGCGACATCCGCGCCTCTTTCACTCTGTTTTTCTTGTAAAATAATCACAGGGAATTTTTTTTTAAATATTTGAATAGACACACTGATTAGAAATAACAAAAAGTGTCTGACTTAAATATTATTTTTGTTAATTCTTTTGTTTATTTCAGATAAGGAATTGAAGGAAAGAATCGCAGAGTCTGGAAAAGAAGAACGCACCAGGGACATAATACACATTCATCCTGAAAAAGGCAAGATGGATGACATCTGGATACATCATGATATTATGCGGTCGCAATAATTTCCGGAGACAGACACAGACACAGCTGGAGGTTTGTCAGTAGAGCTCCGCCAATATTTGAATCGGCCAACCGCTCCTCGTTATGTGAATCCCTTTGAAGAATGGGAAAACATAAAACCCTCGTACCCTCATTTTTATAAGATAGCCCGCGAATACTTTCCTGTTCTGGCTACTTCAGTGCCTTCCGAGAGGCTGTTTTCTGAAGCTGGTCAAATTTTAACCAAACTCAGAAACAGGCTCTCGGGAAAGCACTTGAAAAAACTAATATTTTTGGCGTCATTGGACTTATCAATGTGGAAATAGGAGTGGAAATTTCTATATTATTTTTTAAGAGGAAATAATTATTTACTTATTCATTTATAAAGTGGAAATGTATATCTGAATTTAAGGTCTTTATTAATTCATGTTACTACATCATTATAAGCAGTTTCCGATGCGAAGGATCGAACAATGTTACAATGCGATAAAAAAGTTGTAATGTATGTGTGGTATGCGGTGAAAGTAAGATTATTGTTCGCCAGTTTTTTTGAATGAAATTTACATTTTATTGGTCAATCTGTATTAAAATTATTAAATTTAAATTTTAAATAATAGCGGGCTTTTTAAACGAGAGGGAATCGTCGGAATCGAGAATTTATTCTTCTCGTCAATTCTTCAATTCCCGAAATCGACAACTTTTTTTGGAATGGAAGAACCGAGAATCGATTCTCACCATCCATTCCGAAACCCTACATACGTGATAAGTGTCTTACGAAGCAGGGATTCGGAACCCCAATATCGGAGTCTGGTCAGAGTGATAAAGTGGGCAGCAGCTTTACATTGTTGGGTAACTTGGCCTCTGTAGAGTGTAATGCTACAAGAAAATATTCACATCAGTGTAATAAAACTCCTGAATCGTTTTTTTTGTGGAGAATATGTATTAGTAAAAAACCAGAGGTCTTTATCTGAAAAGCTAAGTTCATTTACCGTGAATGCTTTGGTATTCAATTAGCCAATCAAAATGTAAACTGGGTACCACAAAAAGTTTGTGGTAGATGCAATACAATGCTAACACGCTGTCAAAGAAATAAAATAAAAACAAACTTGAAATTTGCAAAATCAATGATATGGTCTTCTCCAGCATGCCAAAACGACTGCTATTTTTGTATGACTAATACCACAGGTTTTAACACTGCTAGTAAATCTAAAATTGTGTACGCAGACGTTTCTTCAGTAGTGAAACCTAAAAAAATAGAAGTCGAGTCCTGTGAAGTCCTGTGAGTCCTGTGAAGAAGAAAATTTCCAAGATGAAAAAGAATCTGATGAGGAATACTTGGACGAAGAATACTTGCCAGTTGGTAAAAGAAAAGCGCCTAAAACCTTTAACCCAAAAGAGTTAAGTAATGTTTTTCAAAATTTCGGATTACCTAAAGATGGAGCTGAATATCTAGCATCAGTTCTTAAAAAGAAGAACCTGTTGGCAAAAGGAACAACATCTTCTTTTTATCGAGATAGTGAAAAATAATTCAGGGAATTTTTTTACAAACGATACAGAGAATTCGCTGGTATGATGTACAGATGTTAAAGGTTTAGTCGATGCAGTAAAACCATATTTGAACTGGAGATTAATCGTGTTAATGTTGTCCTATGGGTTCAACATTGTCTCCTATAGTTTCAAATTTGGTTTTAGTTAATGTGGAAACAAAAGTTTTTAAGAAATTGAATTTTAAACCTATTTTATATAAAAGGTATGTGGATGGTATTTTAGCTATTGTACCTATTAAAAAATTGACGATTTCATAAATTCGTTTAACAGCATTAAAAATTCAAAACATATTACTGGTTATTTCTGGTTATTTGACATATTAGTTAACAAATATAATTAGTTTTAATGTTTATTAGGGTTCATTAATTTGATTTAAAGGCCATTTTTATAAGTTAAAATTCCGTTATGTATAATAAACAAAAAAAGAATCATTTTTAGCGTTTTAAATTGCGCGCAAATAACAACCAATTGGAAGACGGGTGCAACGCATGCGAAGTTAAGTAAGTAGCTCTCTTTTGATTCAACTACTTGATTCCGAAATCATGTGATGAAAAGGTGTTTCAGTTTTTCTCTTTTGAATTTTCCAATATTTAGTCAACTTTGTTCAATTTCATAATTATCCAATTATCAATTACATTATTAATAATTTATTGATCGATTATGGAATTTTTACGTTACTGGGTTGCAGAAACCATAAATTAGCTCTGATTGAATATCGTGAACAAAACACCAATTTTTCAAATTATTTTGAACGTAATGGTAAATTTGAGTTTTAATTGTACTTAACTATTAGCGGTTAACAAATAAATAAACGTAATACGGCTCTACGGAAATATTACCTAAAAGATTAATTTATTTAATTTTTCAGAACAAAATTTTAGGTACAGTAGAATTACAATAACGAAATTAAAACCAAATAACAGATCTAAGATTTTTTTGAAAGATGACAATGCAATGTGGACTTTTTTTGCTATTAGATAATATTTTCAATATAATATTGATCGCATTTTTTTGTAACTTGGTTGTAATGGTGATGGTTTAATTTTGTTAACGATGTCGATTGGACAGCTTAAGTATCAGTTTGGATCATGCTCCATCGACTAAAAGTTTTACATTCTCTTAACTCAGTAATTGGTGTACCTGCAGAGAATCGTGGTTTGCAACTACAACGCGAAAATTCGAATTCATTTTGATGCGGACGCCAACTGTAACTTCCCGAATTTCTCCTGGGGTCAAGTCTGAACGCCTCGCCACTTTCCATGTTTATTTTCACCCGACACTTTCCCCTGATATTATATATTCCTCTAAGAGTGTCCGGCATCTCCAATATTGCAAAAATGTCACCATTAGATGCTGTTAATACAATTTGTTCTTGTGTTGGCAGGTGCACAAAGATATTTCGGCTTAATCTCACTACAATTGGTGCATCACGGTCAAAAGTGTATCTTCGAAATTCGAATCGTCGGTGCGGATATTTAATGGGGGTAATCCGAATAAGTCCAAGTTGTCCAAGTCCATATCCAAGTACCCGACAATGAATATTGCTGGCAAGAGAAGTCCTGGCAGGAGGAGACTTGGATCTAAGACGTAGAGGGGGCTCGGGTTCGGCTGGGGAATGAGGTATGCGACGAGAAGACGAAGGCAAAGAAGATTGGGAACGACCTGGCCACGAAGTATCAGTCAAACTGCCAGTATGCTTACCACCGGATTGCAAACTTAATTCTGCAAGAGGAGATACAAGATAATTTTTTTATATACTATATATTTAGGTATTAGAATTGCCCTTAATTCGACACTATAGTTTTAGAACAGATTTGCACTTTTTAAGGCCCTCTAAAGATCAAAATGAAGATTTGATTATTGTGTCTGTTTGTCCGTCCGTCCGTAAACACTATAACTCTAAACAAATTAAGCGAATTTGTTATACAGTGATTTTGGATAGAAATTCTAAAAGTTAGAGCATTTTTTAATTTTGTGACCGAATTTTGCAAGATACGAAAAAAATTTAAAAATATTGTAAATCCAAAAAAGATCTACAAATTTCTTAACTATGTCTTCTAGATACGAGACGTAGATTTTGTTTTAATAGTGATGAATAACATTGAAAGTAAAAAAATTAAATTTTTGAAAAAAGGGCAGAAGCTACGAAAATATTAGCGAACAAAAATGTTGCGCTTAAAACATATTTACAAATTTTTTGTAAATTTCTTTTTAATAGGATGGACAAAAGGTACGAAGAAAATTGATAGACAAAAGCTGTTGGCATAGAATGAGATACAAATTTGTCAGAATTTATTACATTCTCGTCATTTATGTTGGAGAAAGTATTAGAATTGTGCAAATTGGACAATGATTTGCCATTGATTGTACACCTACTGAACAAGTGGTAAATATATTATTTAAGGATGAACACTGCGTACAATCAATATCCAAAGTCGCCAATCTTTAAAATGATTTATAAAATCAAACAAAATAGATCTATGATTGATTTGTGGAAATATTGACGGAAGCTTCGAAGTGTACTTTAGAAAAAATAATTCAGGTTAAAATTGTTTATTCATTAGTAGTAATTTATAGTTTTAATTTTTGCTTTCTCCTAAGGGAAAGGTTACAATTCTTATTTATTCCTAATGATCAAGGCCTCATTTTATTCTCTCTCGGTAAGAACTAATGCGATGTTGCTCCATGCAAATACGTACTGATTGTGGACAAATAAACAGTTTAAAAAAATTGATTGGAATATAAAATGGAATAAATCGGACAAATCGTTATTTTCGGAAAAAATTTTTAAAAATAAATATACGTGCACAATATTTACCAATAGTATTAAGGATAATCGCCAAGAGAAAGAACACAGTATAAACGATCCTCATCTTTTCCAAACACAGGACAAGCTGTAGTTAGCAGTGTAACTGATAAATATTCTGTGATTACGTTCGAGCAAACAGAACCTCGATCTTGGCCACCCGAAATAATTTCAAGAGATTATTAACCAATAAGATTGTATTTATATTTCACTAGTGCGTTTCAAGAATATAAAATTAGTCACCAAGTTCTATAAATCTGATGTCGTACTTTATATTGTCTGATAAGTTGAGAAAAAGCCGGTGTCTACGCAAATGGCCCATTTAATGTTTCGAAAAAAAATATTAGAATAATTCTACAAAATAGACGTATATTTTATTTTATTTCAAAACAACGCACGATTTAAAACAAGTCAAAATGACAAAAGCGTGGATTTTTAAACAACCTACAAGATTGAACAAATTTTTTTCAATGTTCTTGGAAAATCAAATTTTGATAGCACAACAAAATAATGAAAAATCCAGAATTCTATTTTTCGGTAAAACTATAGAAGAAACGGTTAAAGATGAATAAACAAAAATTGTGCATTTTAAAAATATGTAAAAAAATTTTATTATTCACTTTTTAATAGCACGCCACATTAAAAAATTAAAGCTTCAGACCAAAATTAAACACTTTAAATATCTCAAATCATTTTTTTAGAATCTTTATTTATTGAGCTTGATGCAATCTTAGATGTTTAAGGCTTTTTCAAGTATTATGCGTATAATGGTCTGATCACGATATTTCGATATTTCCAAACACTTTTGGACCTATCCTAAATTCAATGACTTGTTCTAGGAATATTTTCAGCACTTTTTCCATATATAAACTTTAACTTTATCATTCGTTATAGGGTTTTCTTTTCATTCTAGAAATTCTTCTTATAGTTGACTGTCTTCTTCTTCGTCTCCTTCTTCTTCTTCTTCTTCATCTTCTTCTTCTTCTTCTTCTTCTTCTTCTGAGAGAAGTTCTTTCTCGGATACAGGTTCTTCTGACGGTTCATTAATTTCCCTATCAGCTATTTTAAATTTATCCTTTAATGATTTTTGTTCGATAATGCTGGATTGTTTCCTAGCAGTTTCAGATTTTTGACTTTCTGTATCAGAATCACTGCTATCCAATGGTACCGTAATATCTAAGTCATTAACTGTATCTTGATCTTGGACTGGAAATAATCTTGATAGACAGTCGGCTGCTCGGTTTTCTTTTCCTTTTACATATACTACCTCGTACTTATGTTCTTCAAGGCGTAATCACCATCGAAGTAATCTTAAACTAGGGTCTTTAACGTTGTGTAGCAAATCCAGCTAATCCTAGAAATGATTCAATTTCTTTGACTGCAGTTGGTTTTTAAAATTTGTTTACAGTTTCCGTTTTTACTGGATTAGTTTGAACTCCACTGGCTGTGATCAAATGTCCTAAACATTCTAATTCTGGTCTAAGGTACTCGCATTTAGATCGTTCTAATCGTAAACCTAAAATTTTAATTCTTTCAAAAATGTCTATTAACTTCTTGTTATGTTCATCTAAGGTTTTATCGAATACTCCTATATCATCAATACACACAAAACATGTATGCCCTACAGTTCCTAAAAAGGAATTATCCATCATACCTTGAGATGTTTCAGGTTCGTTTTTTTTTAAAGCAAAGGGCATTCTGTTATACTCGAAATGTCCTTAAGTTCTTGAGAATGATCGGAATCTGGTGAAATCATGCACTCATGTCGAATGCACAGAAAAATTTAGCTTGTGCTAAGTGGTCGAGAATATCATTATTAACTAAGAGAGGGTATGCGCCCTGGTCAGGGTCTTTATTGACTTAACGATATTCTACTACCATCCAAAGTTTATTCCCCTTTTTTGGTACAATCCTTAATGATCAATTAAACGGAGATTGTGAATGCCGTATTATTCCTTTATCTAATAATCGTTTTGTTTCTTATTAAGTAAATTTTGTACGTTTCTCGGGTAATTTATACGACCTAAGGTTTATTACTTCACCTGAATTGAAAGTGGTTTTATGCTCGGTTAGCATTGAACACGGTAGTGGGCCTGTATCTAATGTGAAGATTTTACTATATTGAATTATAATCTTTTTAATTTATTCTCTGACCTGGGTTTTCATATTAATAAATTTTGAAATTCTTAATAGTTCGATTATTCTTTCTGATTCTCTTTTATTTTATTTTTTAGGATTGTAAATTTCATCTCGTAATTGAATAGGCATTATTTTTTCATAATTAATAGAGTTTGGTATTTTTATGGGTTTCCTGTTGTAATTAAAGAAGGGTAAAATTATTTTATTATTTTGTATTTGATGATAAATTTTACCTGTTTTTGCGATGTAGTTACAGTTCCTATAAAGGAGTAATTTTATGTCATCTAAAATTAGGAATTTTGATGTGAGGGTGTACCTCTTCTGGCAGACCATTTCAAATTTTGTAAGGATTTTTTTTTAAATTTATCCTGGTAATTCTCTCCGTTTTATAATGCTAATCGATGCTCCTGAGTCAACTAGTAAGTTGTATTCGCTGCCATTTTCTCTTCTTCCTCTAAAAGATAATAATTGTCCACATACTGCTGACACTCGACTGCGTCCTCGTATTCTATCTGTTCCATTTTTTCCTCTTCCGTCATTATTTTGTTTTCCAAGTAATTTCCCTCTTTTTCCTGTTCTCTATGTCTGAGTTCGACGTGGTCGTTTGGGGTTTTGAGTATTCTGAAAATTAGGAAATTTAGCATAGCATTGAGATGCTAGGTGTCCTAATTTCCCTCATTTATGGCATTTCCTTTGCGATCGCTCGATTTGTGGAATATTTCGGTTAGGTTTTTTAAATGAGAATGGTGTTGTATTTTCCTGAGGCCTAGGTATATTTGTTGATATTTGTGGATATGAAAACTGAGAAATAGGTTTAATGTCTAAGACAACGTTTATTTCTGTCCGATTCGGAGGATCAGTTTGTACAGCATATTTCAGTTCATTTACTACTTGCCGAAATCTTAAATTAAAATTTTAAGTCATTTCCGTTTGGTCCTAACTGGGATAAATTACCTTTTATTTTTTCGGTAATTATGAAATCGAGAAAAAGATCTGGTTGGATACATTTTTTCTTTGCCCTTTTTACAGATTTTATAAAATCATCTATTCCTATATCATCGTACCTATTTATTTCTCTAAAGTTGTAATAGCATTTTAGCCGGAATGAAATCGATAACGCCTTGTCCTTGCTCTGGTTCGGGCTCGTTGAATGTTCCTTAGTTACGAATTCCGTGGAATGGTCTAGTGAGAAGTGTAGTTGAAGGGTTTAGTAAAGCGAAATTATTGATTCGACCGGGTAGAAAGTGTGGTGCGTACGCTGTGGGTTGAGTCATTCTACCTTCCGTATTTTTGTCTTCAATTTCATCGTCCGTGATTTCTGCGTTATTTTTAGAACTGTCGGTTTTAATTTCACCCTTATATCCCAACTATTTTCCCAAAAAAGCTATTTCTTCCATCCTCTTGTCTTTTGCGATAGTCAAAGCATTCGCGCTAATTACTATTTCGTTGATGTTTGATTCTATACCATCCATTCTAGTTATCATCAATTTCGATAATTCATTTATCTTCGTTTTAGAAGGGCATCGTGTTCTATTTTCGTTAGGCGTGGGAGCGCGGGACATGTTTTCCGCTATATAGAAAGGGTTATTAATTTTTTCTGCTATGCTGTCGAGTCTGAGTCTGTTGACGTCTCGTCCGTTGTATAACTTTTGTTCTCTCTGTGATATTTAAATTCCAGACTGCCTAATTTCCTTTCAATTTTCCTTTATCTAATTTTTTCTTTGCCTAATTTTAATTTTCTGATTTTCCTTTGCTCAAGCTTTGCCTGGTTCTCAATTTGTCTAATTTTCTTCTCGCCTAACTTTCCGTTTGCTGATTCATTTTCCGTGGCAGTTTTTTCCCCGTTTAAATAATGAGATTGTCTTACAGATTTATCCCACGTACAATAATTTTTGGTTTTTTAAGGAACATAGAGGCCAGGGAGCACCATAAGCATGTGTAACGTCGCAAGCCTAACAGATTTTCTATCACTTCTTACAAACTGATCTTCTTTACTCACTGTTTCTTTTATTTGGAAACCGTGGACTCTTCGCTTTTCTGGAGACCCTCGACTCCTTGTTCTTGCTTCTTTACGTCGTCGCCGGACTGTTGACGGGCGCGGATCAATATTTTCTGGACGTTGGCTGCCGCGTTGCAGAACTACATTGAATGCTGTGTTGAGTTGCTGGGTTGTTAGACCGTTGTCTCTTCCGCCTCATTGACGGCCTTGTAGGGTTTTTGACGATGGTTTATTGCGTACCCTTTCTGTCTATTCCTTTTAGAACTTTCAATTCAATTGTTTTACGCAGTATAGCGCCGTACTTAATTCAGGCGCCAGTTTTAACAATAAACAGTACTTTTCTGGTTAACGAACCTTACCTTAGCGAAGTCCAGAGTTCGTCCTTTGAATTTTTATTGAAATTTTCTCATTATCAGGATTCGTCACAATAATCTAACTTTTATGGGTTAGCCTTTTTATTAATTACGTAGAATTTAGGGATTCGAAAAGTTGATCCTGGCAGGATCGCCAAACAACGTTATAAGTTGATAATTCGAGATCGCCAGAAGTATTAAGAACTTCTAATTAATATAATTAAATTATATTTTAGAAAAAGCAGGTTACAGTGTGACTCGGACAAGTGGGTGATAAGAACTAACTGAGCCACCCCGAAAGGGGCGGTGTTTATACTAAAGGCGGGTGTTAATTTAAAATAACAATTCCTAATCAATAATGCCAAATGTAAAAAAAAAACCTGATTATCGAAAATATTTTATTTTGATGCAGGAACTTAGTATTTTAAACCAATTAATTTAATTCCGATTATTTACTGATAATATCAATAGAGCAGGCTGTCCAAATGTCAGGATTCGTTCTCCGCTCACTTACGCAGTTTTTATTTTTCATTTTGAATTTAAAATATTAAACATAACTTAAAATTGGCTGACTGTCCATTGTAAATTTCATAAATTCGTTCTCAAATATCACTATCTATCAAGGGAAGCAGATAATTACCTTCTATTAGGCTGACTTTTTGACAATATAAATGATGGGAATTAAAATTTAGAAATCTACCAGAACATGAAGTTTTTTAAACCAATTGGTAATTAACTTATCTTCAGTTGTTTTTATAATTTGTAAATCAAGATTAGTTATTCAATTATTATGCTTAAGTTCAAATGTAAGCTTTCGGAAGAGAATAAGTTTTAGCTACAATATTATTATGTGTTTTTAATTTATATGGCGTTTGTTTTGAAGTGCTAAGGTTTCAGCTATCTTATCCGGGATTTCGACATTTAACATTTGATATTGACATTTACTTAAATATATCTCCAACCATAATCGAAATAATAACTTCAAGAACCTTCAAAAAGCTTTTGACCTTGTTGACAATTTTCAAAGGGTTAATAAAGATTCACTTTTTGTAAATGCAGACAAAGACAACATAAATGTAACAACTAATAGAGATAACTATAATAAAACTGGGAAAAACATGCGCAAAAATTATAATTTATATGAAAAGATTTGACCTAGTCTTGCTCCAATAATATACGGAAAATGTAATGATATAGCTATTCAATGGAGAAAAAAAGATTAATAAATGAACGAACGGTATATAAACTAAAAACACATAATAGTATTGTAGCTAAAGCTTATGCTCTTTCAAAAGTGCACAAACCAAATTTGAAATGGAGATTTATTATGGCCAAATATGTTTGCTCTTATATGTGAGACCTATACAAATTCTTACTTATAATTACATTGACGGTAGAAGAAGGATTTATTTGATTCTTATTAAGCCTGCATGGAGAAAATTTGGTTAGGAAACTTTACCGAACTTTTAAGTATAATAGGGAATAATATGATGTGTTAAATAACAAATGCTGCGTAAGCGATTTAGCAAGAATACAAATGCAAAATTTCGGTTTAGAATTCTCTTTTAAATTTTCTAATCTTTACTCAATTGTCTTCAATTTAATAATTATTAAATTATCAATTACATTATTAAGAATTTATTTGTTGATTACGGAATTTTTACGTTACAGGAGCGATTGGCAGTTTGGAAAATATGTGCAATTTACACACCTTCATCCATTTCTACTATTTAGAAAAGCCGTTCATATTTAGTGATACCCCAACTTGGAAAAATTTTCCTATGAATTGTATGTAAACCCCATAGCAGTATTCTAACAAAAGCACCCATTAATAGTTGCATACACCATAAATTAGCGCTGATTTAATATGCTGATGCAAATACAATTTTTGCCAATTATTTTTAACGTAATGGTAAATTTGAGTTATACTTATATTTCAAAATAATAAAATATATTACCTAGATTGAAGGAATATTTGTGGGTATTAGCGTTTTAAAAATAATTAAACGTAATAAGGCTCTACATAAATCTTACCCAAAAGTTTAATTTATTAATTTTTCACGATAAAATTATGGAGACAGTAGAAATACGATAAAAAAATTAAAACCAAACAACAGATCTAAGAGTTTTCTTACATATCAGAAATATACTTCTCAAGTATCAGTTATGATCATGCTCCATCGACTGAAAGTTTTACATTCTCTTAACTCAGTAATTGGTGTATCTGCAGAGAATCGTGGTTGGCAACTACTACGCGAAAATTCGAATTCATTTTGATGCGGACGCCAACTTTAACTTCACGAATTTCTCCTGGGGTTAAGTCTGAACACTCTCCACTTTCCATGTTTATTTTCATCCGAAACTTTCCCCTGATATTATATATTCCTCTAAGAGTGTCCGGCATCTCCAATATTGCAAAAATGTCACCATTAGATGCTGTTAATACAATTTGTTCTTGTGTTGGCAGGTGCACAAAGATATTTCGGCTTAATCTCACTACAATTGGTGCGTCACGATCAAAAGTGTATCTTCGAAATTCGAATCGTCGGTGCGGATATTTAATGGGAATAAGCCGAATAAGTCTAAGTTGTCCAAGTCCATATCCAAGTACCCGACAATGAATATTGCTGGCAAGAGAAGTCCTGGCAGGAGGAGACACGGACCTGAGACGTAGAGGTGGCTCGGGTTCAGCTGGAGAATGAGGTATGTGGCGAGAAGACAAAGGCAAAGAAGATTGGGAACGACCTGGCCTCGAAGTATCAGTCAAACTGCCAGTATGCTTACCACCGGATTGAAAACTTAATTCTGCAAGAGTACGAAAAAAATTGATAGTCAAAAGCTGTTTGCATAAAAAAGAGATACAAATTTGTCACAATTTATTACATTCTCATCATTTGTGTTGGAGAAAGTATTAGAATTATGCAAATTTGACAATCATTTGCCATTGATTGTAAATATATTATTTAAGGATGTACACTACGTACAATCAATATCAAAAGTCGCCAATCTTTAAAATGATTTATAAAATTAAACAAGATAGATCTATGATTGATTTCCGGAAATCTTGTACTTTATAAAAAATACTTCATGTTAAAATTGTTTATTTAACAGTAGTTGTTTAGAGTTTTAGTGTTTGCTTTCTCTTTAAAAAAAGCTTACTATTCTTATTTATTCATAATGATCAAGGGATCATTTTATTCTTCCAAGGATTCTCTACAATTCTATTTGGGGGTTGTTAATTAAACGATAAACTATAATTGTTTATAATGATAACTGTATGATTTATCAATTATTTTTTTTACATAAAATCAACCCAAATAGAAATTTAGAGAATCCTTTGAAGAATAAAATGAGGCCTTGATCATTCGAATTAAATAAAAATTGTCGCTTTTCCCTAAGGAGGAAGAAAAACTAAACCTTTAAATAACTACTGTTAAATAAACTTATTAAATTATTTTTTTCTAACGTGTGCTTAGAAGCCTCCATCAATATTCACAGAAATTAATAATAGATCTTTTTTTCGATTTAATAAATCATTTTGAAGACAGGCAACTTTTAAAATTGATTGCACGTAGTAAAAACATTAAATTAATCAAATAATTAAAATGTTCAATTCAGCTCTGTTCAACCTTTTTGAAATTTCTGAATTTTTTATCAAAAAAGGAGTTGTTTAGATTAAAAAATTGTATATTTTAAGGACATCCAACCGGTTTGATGTGCATTAATTTTTTTACTATTGTGAAAAATCCAATTTTCACATCTCTGTGAGGTGTGCCTAGCGGTACAATTAGAACGAATTAAATATATTAAAAACAAGTTCTCTTTTTGGGAATAGAAAACTATGCGACTGTTTTCTACAGATGGGAAAATCGCACATTCAGAAGAATAGAATAATCTTCACTTGTACGCTGCAATCTAAAGATATAAATTTTTCTCTATTCAACGCTTATTACAGGGAATGAAATATTACAGGAATATTACAGGGCATGGTATATGGGATATAGCTTGGTGCATACAGTTATATCTTAGTAAAGCTAAATTCTCTTCGATTGCAATTAACTGATTAATTTCTTGAGCTCTGAAATTGTTCTTATTGGAATGTACTTTTCAATAAAAAAAATTATGTTTAGAACAAAAAACAAAATTTGAGATTTTTTTGAAAATTCAGAATACTAAAATTGCGGTTTTTTAAAATCGGGTCCTCCGATTATTTATATTTTTCCATAAGAAGCCCATACATGTGCTCCACAAGTCCTGAACGTTTTATTTTGGGACTGACAGTAGTTAATAAGACTATAAATAAATCTGAAAGTTCTGCACAAACTGCCGGGACCTGCGTTGGGGAAAATTGTAATTTTACATTTCACTCTTACCGGCTTTGGTGTAAACATCACACTAGCGATACTGCTTGCTCACAATTATTTTCTTTTTGTTCATTAGTATAAGTTCAATGGCTTGTTTTTTAGTCCATTCGTGTCTCGATATAACGTTGCCAAAATTCCTCTTAATGAAAGATGTTATAATTCTTTTGTTAGATCTGGTTAAAGTTATGTCTGAAAAAAATGTTAAGCTTGTTCCAGATGATGCAGTTTAACACCATCACAATGACCGCATCTTCTTTTAATGAATGCCCTAACTGGCCGACGATAAGAAAATTAAGCTTCTTTTAGAAAGCACCTACATTGAAAATTTGGTGGAAAATATCAAAGCTAAACTGTGTTAAAACGTGGATCCATTAAATTATGCATCCAATAAGTCGGTAGAGTATACTAAATACAGTCCCAGTTACTGGTCTAGTTACAGTTCTGATCCAGAATGAGTTTTCCTGATTCTTTAGCAAACTGAATCTCTATAGGGCGAGAAAATCGTGATGACTGGGAGGTTCTATTATTCCAAAGTATAATATTATTAGTATTTACTTATCCTAAGGATATTATCGTAGTTGATAACACAGTTTCATCATTAATTACTGCAGACTTATCTTTAAACGATTGTTTATAAGATGAGAGGCCTAAACTACCATCAAACCCCCATGAACAGATTAAAAACACATCTGCGTCTGTGTTTCTTGAATTCACAATGCCCTGGATAATTACATCCTTTTAAAATTCACAAATCCTTTTCGCGGTATGATTAAGCAAAGCTTGAAGTGAGACCTTAGCTGCTGTTTCTGTAACTACAATTTCATCTTTCAGAGCTTTACATAAAGCGTTTGCATTTCTAACGTACGCATATGGAGGAAAAATATCAGTTCCTCGTGAGTCAACTTTAGCTCTCATAGCTATTTACGTAGATTTACTCAATTTTTGCTCTTATAGAAAAACTAAACCTTTCTCTGATGTCATCTTCGCAATTAAGGGCTTTTGTTCCAGCATAATTAGTCTTACTTTTGCTGGTCTTGTTGGATCTTTTATCATTTATTTCAATACTGCGCTCGAATCTTTTTCCTTTGATGACTTAGTTGCACGAAAGCCAGCCATCAACAACCTGTTAGGCTCATTTTAATTTTTAGCTCCGATTGCAATAACATAACGACTTTGTGACCGCTAAGACTTTTTGTCAAACGAGAGTGACGGATGACCAAAACTTGATGCACTTTGAAAGTTCCTTTCTTCGTTTTATATTTCCTTATCTAATTTTAGAATTTTAAAACCTGAATATAACCAGTTTCCATGTTTTTTTTAAGTATATTTTTTGTGTGCTGACTGCTTGAAATGTTCCGTCGTATTTCCCCCTAAGACTTGAAATGATGGCGGACAACAAATATTGTTTGCAATGAGTTTTTAAATTTAGAGTGATGAACAGGTTCAGTTTTCACAAAAGAGATAATCTGTCAGCGATGCAATATTGCCATTTTTCCAAACTTTCAAAAATAAAATGAGGGAAGTTTTTTTTCACTAATATATAACTGTATGGACTCTATCTAGGACGTCTAAATTTCACCATAAACAATTGGAACTGTACCATGTAGACACGTGCACGGTTGAGAGTGTACCATATGTGCACATCTAATTTTCACAATGCGCAGTTGAGACTGTACCATTTGGACACCTGCACGGTTTGGAGTCTGCGATATGTACACATACAGACCTGCACAGTTGCACTAATTTAAAGTACACAAAACTCTCGCTTTCAGGCAGGTGTCGGGTGTTACCTCCAAATGGCCGTCGACTGATTTCGAGGAGATAGAAACGTAAAGAATGAGGACCACCTGACTAGCTTCCAATTGGAATATATAACTATGCATATAATGTCCAAACCGCTCTCGCCCTACTTCTCTGAGAAACTGCGTGAGTCAGCTGTTCTAGGAATGCAAAGAGCGGGTTGACTGAAAGCGAGAGTTGGGTGTAATGCAAAACTTATGCGATGTTGCTTAATTCAAATACGTACTGAATGTGGACAAATACAGAGTTTGAACAAAAAATCGATTGGAATATCATATGGAATAAATCGTACAAATTGTTATTTTCGGAAAAGTTTTAAAAATAAATATATTTGCATTATATTTACGAATAGTATTAAGGATAATCGCCAAGAAAAAGAAAACAGTACACTGAGGCGATTTGAATAGCCAGCGCGCTTCGAGTGTGACTGCTATGCCAACCATGAACGTAGCGACTTTACTGCGTTAACCGCTTGGTAGCCGTACTAAAAAAGGACGGGAGGGGGACAAATGGCACGTATGGTCAGCGCGCTCTTACATTGCACACTGGCTGTGATTTTTTACGCGCAGCTAGCCAGAGGGTTATTGATGCGTATGAGACGGCATTGGCTAACCTCTCCGAGTCGCTTGCTGGCGGCACAAAGTTGCGCGGCCACTACGCTTTTTCCGAGCTACCTACTACCCTAGCATTATGGCGCTGGCGGTACAACCTCTCTCTCAGTGTATAAACGATCCTCATCGTTTCCAACTACATGACAAACTGTAGTTGACACTGTAACTGATAAATATTCTGTAATTACTTTCGAGCAAACAGAACCTCGATCTTGGCCACCCGAAATAATTTCAAGAGATTATTAACCAATGAGATTGTATTTAGATTTCATTAGTGCGTTTCAAGAATATAAAATTAGTCACCAAGTTCTATAAATCTGACGTTGTACTTCATATAATCTGATAAGTTTAGAAAAATCCGGTGTCTACACAAATGGTCCATTTAATGTTTCGAAAAAAAAACAAGTAGAAAAATTCAACAAATATACGTACTTTTTATTATATTTCCAAACAACGCACGATTTAAAAAAAAAAGTCAAAATGATGAAAGCGTTGATTTTTAAACAGCCTACAAGATTGACCAAAGTTTTTTCAATGTTCTTGAAAATTCATAATAATATGTGAAAATTGTTTATTATTCACTCTTTAATAGCGCGCGTAGTTTTTCGTATATTCGTAAAAAAACAGCATCAAAAATTAAGAAATTAAGTATTTGAAGAAACGACACAAGCGACGAACAGAATTTCTACAACATTTATTTTAAGCTTAAAATTTAACTATTAAACTATTTGGTTGAAAATTAACCAACTTTCTATAATTGAAAAATTACATTTTCGTTGAAAACTCATATTTCCTGGTGGGAAATTGAACTATTTTGTAAAGATCCCATCATTCATCTTAAAACTGTATTTAAAAAGATTTAAATGGATTCCAAAAATTGTCAAAACAATAATCTGGCGGATTTTCAGGCTTTTTTTAAATTTGCAGATTTTTATTAAAAATTGTAGGAAAAATTCGAATCATTTTAAAAGATACCTCTAAGTTTTAAAATATTTTTTAAAATAATTTAAAAGTTGAAAAGATTCTAAATAATTAAAAATAAAATTATACACAAAGCTTTTTCTTTTTAAAAAATAATTTAAGAAGAACATTTTTAAAGATTTCAAAACAACTTTTGATGTATAAATAAGAATTGAACAATTATTAATTTGTAACAGCTTTAAATAAAAAAAATTTAACTTCTAATTTAGAAAATTTTAATTAAAAAAAGTTTTTAAAAAATTGCTTAAAATCTTCAAATTTTGAAAAACAAATAATTTTAAGAGTATATTAAAAAAGAGTTTAAAAGATTTTCACAATTGTCGAAACATAATCTTAAACATTTCAAGGCCTCAAACTTTAGAGCATTTTGAAAGCCCGAAAAAGAAAAAATAAACTTCACTAAAATTTCTAGAAAAATTAAATTGTGTTCGTATTTTGAGTACAACCTATACTTTATTATACATTTTCATGTTTTGAACGGAATTTTTTAGCTTTATGAGTTTGAGTTGTTTTTTTCAATCTTAGAAAATGTTCGCGAACCGAGAAATGATTGAAAATTATTTTTCCTGATTGAAATAGCCACTGTAAAAAATTAAAGTTTCAGACATCATTATCGTATGCTTGATTATGTGTATAATTGTCTGATCACGATATTTCGAAATTTCCAAATACGTGCAGAAATATCTATGTAGCCCTGACGGGGGCCACTCGCTTTGACTATTAAATATTATATTATATATAATCTTTTCATTATTAATTAACAAAGGCTGTATTAGGGACTTTGCAATAATACAAATTTCAACTACTCAGGGGAAAATCCGTTCATATTTGGCGATACCCCAACTCGGAAAGATCTTCCTATGATATATAATTAAACCTAATATGGTGATGAAAATACAATTTTTTCCAATTATTTTTAACGTATTGGTAAA
This sequence comes from Druon quercuslanigerum, assembly GCA_010014905.2. Lineage (NCBI taxonomy): Eukaryota > Metazoa > Arthropoda > Insecta > Hymenoptera > Cynipidae > Druon > Druon quercuslanigerum. Next base: position 53,724 of record JAAAKG020167112.1, read on the forward strand.
GTTTAGTTATAATTTTATTTAAAAATAAAATTTGTATTATCTAGAAATCTTTTTATATCTTTTTAATTAATTTAATTTAATTTAATTAATTTGTATCTTTTTAATTAATAGTGTTTAAAAAATAACTAACCGTAATGAAACTCTACGAAAATATTATCGATAAGTTCATTTTATTTAATTTTTTACAATATTTTTGGGGCAGTAGAATTACAATAACGAAATTAAAACCATACAACAAATCTAAGAATTTATTTTAATGATTATAATGCACTGTGAACTATTTTTGCTATTAAATAATATTGTTGGAAACCACCTGACCTTGGAATATTAGGAAAACTATTATTTATTAATTATTATTAAATTATTATTAAATTATTATTTTTAATAAAATATGTAAATGAAATTTTAACAGAGTCATCCTAGTCTTCGTGACCGGTCACGATGACGCAAGTTACTATGCTTCTGAAACGTCCCCATAATCGTGGCCGATATTTTTCGAACTAGAAGTTTATAAATGAAGATTTTACTTCATTTTATGAACAAAAAAAAAATAATATTCGTCCCCATCAAGTGATTTCTGGACATATTAAAAGTTTAACCAAAGAAGTGCCCCAATTGGGAAATTGACTACTGGCGCAGTACTGCGTCAGCACTGGCAACGTCGGCGCAATACTGACCGCCAGTACTAGCGCAGTGCGCAGTTGCGAAGACAACAAAAATGACGTTGGCTGTTAATACAGAATTAATGAAAACTAGATTAAAATTTACGTCTGACATTGAAAATTAACAATAGCTAGAAAGGGAATCGTTCTTATTTTCTTAAATCGAACCTTCATCTTGAAGTTATGCCTTTAAATATCTTCATAATCTAAATTCTACTAAAGA
>JAAAKG020167113.1:0-19425 GCA_010014905.2 Druon quercuslanigerum
GCCAGATACCCAAATAATGCATTTTTTAAATTAAATTTGTTTAAAAAAACCATGAGATTAACAAAAAAGTAAGAAGTTTTCTAAAATTAGCATAAAGTTCCTAATTAAAAAAATGACATCGAAAAAAATAAATTTTTCTGTTGAAAAATGGATGATTAATGCATTTGTTTATTGAATTTGTTTACAGTGTTAGCAATAATAATATCAAGAAGAAATTATGGAAAATCGTAAAAAACATACTTCAAAAAATAATTTATTTATAAAAAAATTTTTGTTTGTTATATAATATTGGAATATCTTTAAATAATGTTACTCTATGAAACTGAGGCGGTTTTAACAATTTTGAAATTATTCACGAGCACCGGGATCGTCAAACAGAAAAAGGCATTTTTTCGTCAAATTTCTTTATTTATTAGAAAATTGATAAGCTTTTTTTCAAATTGTTTTTTGTCCAAATCGGTCAATAATTGTGGACTTTACGTTATTTTGAACTAAAAAAGCCATTTTTCCCCACAGTGAGTTGTCTGAAATCTGCGTGACGGTATTTTACTGGGTGAAACATTGACATTATTCTGCTGGATGAACCAGTAACGTATTTCCCTGGGTGAACCAGTGATGGAATTCCCCTGGGTGGACCAGTGACGGAATTCCACTGAATGAACCAGTGAAGGAATTCCAGTGATATAATCAGTGATGTAATTGTACTGGGTGAACCAGTCACGATATTTTAGTGGGTGAAACATTGACATCATTCTACTGGATTAACCAGTGACATAATTCCACTTAGTGAACCAGTGATGAAATTCTACTGGGCTAACCAGTGACGGAATATCACTTGGGGAAACACTGACATCATTCTACTGGATGAACCAGTGACGGAATTCCCCTGAGTGAACCAGTGACGGAATTCCAGTGAGTAAACCAGTGACGGGATTCCACGCAGTGAACCGGGTGACGGAATTCCAGTGGGTGAGCTAGTGACGGAATTCCACTGGGTGAGCCAGTGACGTCATTCTACTCGATGAAACAGTGTTGGAATTCCAGTGATAGAATCAGTGACGGGATTTCACTCAGTGATCCAGTGATGTAATTCTACTGGGTGAACCAGTGACCTTATTTTACTGGGTGGAACTTTGAAATCCTTTTACTGGATGAACCAGGGACGGGTTTCCACTGGGTGAACCAATGAAGGAATTCCACTAGATGAATCAGTGTCGGAATTCCAGTGAGGGAACCAGTGACGTAATTCTACCGGGTGAACCAGTAACGGTATTTTACTGGGTGAAAAATTTACATCATTCTTCTGGATGAACCAGTGACGGAATTCAGCTGACTGAACCAGTGAAGGAATTCCAGTGATATAATCAGTGATGTAATTGCACTGGGTGAAACAGTCACGGTATTTTACTGGGTGATAAATTGACATCATTCTACTTGATGAACCAGTGACATAATTCCACTGAGTGAACCAGTGACGAAATTGAACTGGGTGAACCAGTGAAGGAATTCCACTGGATAAACCAGTCATGGAATTCCAGTGATAGAATCTGTGATGGGATTCCACTCAGTGAACCGTTAACGTAATTCTAGTGGGCGAACAAGAGACGGAATATCACTGGATGAAACATTGACGGAATTCCACTGGATGAAAGAGTGCAGGAATTCCACTGAATGAAAGACTGCAGGAATTCCACTGGTGAATTAGTGGAATCTCACAAATTGTCCGTGAAACACTTTTAGTTGTTTCAACGAGCAAAATTTCACTGGAAATCAGTGAGATTTCAATGGTTCATTTTGAGAGAGTCGTTTCAATACAAATTTAGTTATACAGTGATTTCGTTAGGACGTCAGGATTACAGAGTGATTAACCCTGATAACTAATAACCCCAATTTGAAATTTGCATATGTTCTACCGACTTCCTATCTACCGCCTCCAGTGACCATTTTCTACCTCAACCTCCATCATTGTTTTCCAAGACACCCGAGACAGCCGACTGGAAATCTCTAACTCCAGCTCGGAAAGTCTTTGGGGCATTGTGGGTGGGTGAAAGGAGGATGAGGGGGTTTGGATTCGCTCCCTTCTAATCTGGTCTCCTTGGTTTCGCCCTCCGGGTTTCGCGGGCGAGGGCCTCCGGAGGTGGTTAGGGGCTGAGACAGAGAAAGAGAGAAATATAGAGCAAGAGAGGCCAGAAGGAAGAAAGTTACAAGGGATGGAGAAAGTTAGAGAAAGACAGACTTCTGGAGAACAGGAGGCGGTTTAAAGGGTAGCGAACGCCTCAACAAAGCAACCCTCTTAAAGTTCACTTTGTGCCTCTATCTCTACGTCTACGCGTTCCTGGTCCGAATGCGAAACATTCCCTTTTTTACTTTTTTTTTTAAACCATCAGAAAAAAGAGGTTTTTTCTACTTTGGAGGCGGAGAAAGTTGGACACTAAAGCTGGAAAAGGATTATTTTATTAGAACAGAACCAGAAAATTAAAATCCATTGCAAAATTTGTTTTTCAATTATTAAGTTTAAAAAAGGGTTTAAACTATATTTACTAGTTTAACAACGAAAAGTAACATAGCTAAAAATTCTTTGGAAATCGGGGAAATAGGGTAATTTTTGACGAAAATCGGAGAGTAATAGAAGCGTCTTTTAAAAAGAATAAAATTAATCTAAATACCACATATTTAATTCAATATTAGACAATTTTAATTCCTAATACCAGTCGAAATTTTTTTGCATTTTTTAACGAAGTAGTAGAGATTTCTACTATAAAAGGTTTTTTTTACCAACATATAGGAATTTTTAACCAAGAAAGACGAAATTTCCACAACAAAAAAATTATTTTTTAAGGAAACAGTTGAATTAACAACTAAATAGTTAAACTATCAAGCAAAAAAACAGTTAATTTTTTATCAATAAAAATAAAATTTCAACAAAGGCGAATGTTTCATATAAAAGTTGAATCTCCAATAAAATGGGTGAATTTTTAAACAAATTTTAAACAAAAAAATTAATTTCAAATAAATAGTTCCATTTTCTACTAAAAAAATTTTTTGAACCAAAAATAGAATTTTCAAAGATTTCAGTTTAAAAAATTAATTTAAAAAAGAAAGTTTCAACCTATTGAATTAAACGAAAAAAGACGAATTTTTAACCAAATAGTATAATTTTTTACGAAATTAAGGAGTTTTTAAACCAAAAATACGAATTCTCCTTCAATAAATAATAACTTAAGTAAATAAAATTTTATAAATGATATCAAAATATTTTAATTTTCACCCTAATCATTTTGAAGCAAATTTTTAAATCAAAAAGACGAATTTTTTAGATAAAAAATAAATTTTCAACTCGATGAGTTGATGGTTTAACATAAAAGATTATTTTTAATCAAGAAATATGACTTTTCTACCATGAATGATAAATGTTCTGCCGAAATACTACTTTTTAAGAAAATAAATAAATCCTGAATAATTAAATAACAAATATTTTTTTAAATTAAAAATCGATTTGTCTAATGTTTCTGTATGAAAAATTAATTTTCAAAAAACTTAAACTGTTGAATCAAAACCAAAAAAATATGAATTTTTAATCAGGATTGACACATCAAATAAAAAAACAAAACATTCTTGGACCAAAAATTGAAGTCAACATTTTCAAATTAAAAAAAAGTATTAAAAAAAATTGAAACCTGCTAAGTGAAAAAAAACAAAGAATTTTGAACTAAATAGTTGAATTTATAAACAAAAAATATTAACTTAAAAATTGCAACTATATGAATTGAAAAAATGGTCATTTTTATCCAAGTAGTTTAATTTTGTACCAAATTGTTGAATTTTTTAATCATGCAGACGCATTTTTTACAAAACAGATCAATATTCAACTATAAATTTTCAACCAAATTTTTAAATCAAAAAGACGAATTTTTTAAATAACAAATACATTTTCAACTCTAGGAGTTGATTTTTTCACAAAAAAGATAATTTTTAATCGAGAAATATGAATTTTCTGCCATGAATGTCAAATGTTCTACTACAATACAAATTTTAAAAAAAATTAAATCCTGAATATTAACCAAAAAATATTTTTTTTAAACTAAAAATCGATTTGCCTTATTTTTCATTATGAAAGATTAATTTAAAAAATTTTAAACTGTTGAATCAAACCAAAAAAATATGAATTTTTAACTTGATGTTTCACATCAAATAAAAAAAAAAACATTCTTGGTCAAAAATTGAAGACAACATTTTCAGTTTAAAAAAAGAATAAATAAAATTTGAAAACTGCTAAGTGAAAAAACAAAGAATTTTGAACTAATTAGTTGAATTTATAAACAAAAATTATTAACTTAAAAATTGCAAATATATGAATTTTCATAGAAAATGGTAATTTTTATCCAAGTAGTTGAATTTTGTACCAAATTGTTGAATTTTTTAATCAAACAGAAGTTTTTTTTAAAAAACATCAATTTTCAACTATAATGATGCATCAATTGCAGTAATTTTCTTTAAAGTGGTTAAACATTAAACCAAAAAGTGGATTTTTCAAAAAGAAAATACGACATTTTAAGAGAATATTTGAATCCTTAACTAAAACATATTAGGTTTTAACAAAAAATTTCGTTTTTAACTAAAAAGGTTCAGAAATTAAATTTCTACAAAAAAAAAACAACAAATTTTTAACAAAAAAATACACAAATGTTCCCAACTTAGAGAAAAACTGAATTTTTAGAAAAAAGTAAAATTTTCCAGCATGCAGATGAATTTTCAACAAAAGAAGTAAATTTTTAAGTAAAGAGTTCAACATTCTACCTAAAAAGGTTGAATTTTTTAACCAGAACACTAAAATTTTCTACAAAAAAAAAAACTTCAACAAAATGCGTGAATTTTTAACCGACTGATTAAATTTTAAATTTCAAACAAATTACATTTTGAACCAAAGAGATAATTCCTCAAATAAAATAATGAATCTTTAACGAAGAAAATAAATTTTCAAGAAAAGAGTTGAAACCAGAGACGTTTTTTTATCAAGAAGAATAATTTTCTAATAAAGGAATAATTAAATTTTCAACGAAAGAGATGAATCTCCAACCTAAAAGATATATTCTTAACAAACTAGTTCAACTTTCAATCAAGCAGTCGAATTTTTGAAAAAAAATTACTTAAACAAAATAGTTCAATCTTCAACAAAATAATTAAATTTTGAACTAATCTGTAGATATTGACATACTACACAACCCTAAGAAGACAAAAAATCTAGTTTAATAAAAAATCGATTCAACCATTTTGTTCTTCCTGATTTTATAATAGTAAAGACTAAACGAGCAAGATTAATCTGAAATCTTTTTAGCAACTCGATTCTGCATTTCTGCAAAGGTCCACGTTGAATCCAAAGGTGCAGTATTTCGGAAAGGCTATTTCGCTCAGCGCGTAATGAGATTCACGCGAGACGGGAAAGAACATTTTTTTTGCAAAAAAAAAAAAAATAGAGAGAAGGGAAAAAAAGAAAAACAAGTGCAGAGCGAATAGTCGTTCGCGCGGAGTGTCACCGGTCTAATCTGGGGTACAGCGCGAGAGCGAGCCTAATCCAGCTTATCCAGAAAGTAATTTTGAGTCTTTTGAAAGAGTCCTCGTCTCTCGCTCGCCCCGTCCTCGTCTCTCGCTCGCCGCGTCCTCGTCTCGCTCGCCTCGTTCTTAGTCCAGGAAGGTCTCTCCTCGTCGCGAGCGAAGAGCCCGAGGGTGAACTCGCGGGGTTTTAAGTCGCCAAGAAGGACCAATCCCGTTCTCTCTTTTCAACCAGACAACTTTTCTTCGTCCTAGTTCGACCCCGCTCTTCGCTATCAACGCTCGGCAGTTGTTTTTCTCAATAGCGGACCAGGAAATTAGCGACGAAAAATAAGGGAAGTTCCCCTAATGGCGAAAAGTGGAATCTTGCCGAGATAAGAGAACCTTTCGGCGAAAAGTAAATTCTTTCAAAATTTGTTTTCACTGATTAATTACGCTAAAGTCGGAACCGTATCAGGATGATTTAAATTTTCTGCTCCACGTTTGACCGCTTAAAAGAATAATTGACTTGATTTTTTTTTTTCATTTAAACTATCATCACATTTTCAGTTTTTTCGCTTTATAGTTTCAGAAAAGGCACAATTTGAAACTGACTGAAAATTTACATAAATTGTTTCAAATTTTTGGATTACACATTTTTTTGGGAACTTGCTAACAAGAAAAATCCAAAAAACATTTTTTAATTTTATAAATAAAAGATAAACTGGTACAAAAAATAAATTCATTAAATAAAATTAATATGGGCACTATATCGAATTCAGTTTGAAACGCTTTAAGTTCATAACATTGCCAGTAAAAATATCGCACTTTCAACGAAATAGATGAAATTTTTAATAAATAGTTCAATTTTCAACTAAAAGAATGAATTTTCAACAAAAAATATTATTTTTTTAAACAAAAATCCAACTCGAACATGAAGAGTTGCAAACTTTGGTTTGAACCAAAAAAAGAACAAATTTTTAACAAAATAGTACAATGCTCCAACCAAAATAGATTAATTTTGATCAAACAGTTGCATTTTTAATTAAAAAAATTAATTTTCTACTCAAACAGAAATATTTAGATTTTAAGTCAAAAAGTTTAATTTACAACTGAAAAAATGAAATTTTAGCCTGAGGATGAATTTTCAAACACACAAAATTAATTTTTTTTAAATAGTTAAAATTTTAACCAACTATTTTATTTTTTAACTAAAAAAGATGAATCCTCAGCGAACAATGTAAAAAGTCGATGTTTTAAGAAAAAATACTTAATTTTAGATCGTAACACTTGATACAAAACCAAAAAAAAAGAAAGTGATTGAACAAAAAATCACAATTTTTCATAATCTAATGTTTCCATTTTCAACTAAAAAGATAAATAACAGTTGAAAACAACAAAAAAATGGAACGCACTTAAAATTATTTTAATTTATTTTAGTCTAATAGTTTATTTTTCAACCTAATTAATTTAATTTTAATTTTTTTTATTTAATGAAAAACATCAATTTCCTATCCAAACTGGAATATTTACATTTTAAGTTAAAAAGTTAATTTTCATTTAAAAAAAAAAGAATTTTTAACCAAATATTAAAATCTTTAGCCCGAGGATGAATCTTCAACAAAAAAATGTATGTTTAACAAAGTAGTTCCACTTTTAATAAACAATTTTAATTTTCAACCAAAAAAGATGAATTTTTAACTAAAATTATAATAGTTCATGTTTCAAGTAAACAAACTTTAAAAATTTTTATCAATAACAGTTGAATTAGGACAAAGTTGTAACCAAAAAATTTAACTATAAAAAGTTACCATAAAAGATTATTGTTTTAAAAAAATTGAATAGTTAAATTTGATGTTGAAAGCATTTATTTTTAAACAGAAAAGATTAAATTTGCAACAAAAAGGTAAAATAATCTAACCAAAACAGATTAATTTTGAACACACAGTTGAATTTTTAACAACAACAAAAAAATATAATTTCTACCAAAAAAGATGAATATTCAAACTAAAAATAAAAAACTAAAATAGTTTAATTTTAAGTTATAAAAACTAATTATCAGCCGAAAAAACGAAATTAAAAAAAAAATAGTTAAATTTACAGCCTGAGTGATGAATCTCATAGCAAATTCATGAATTTTCCATTAAAAATGATTATTGCGCAACCAAAAATTGATGAGCTTTATTCATATATTATTTTTCCAACAAAACTCAAATAGTTGTATTTGTAGTTAAGAACTACAAAAGGATAAAATTTCAACTAAAATTATAATTCTTTAACAACAACAAAAACTTGTAAATAATAGATAAATTTACAACCCAAAAGATAAATTTTCAATAAAAAACATTAATTTTAAACAAAGTAGCAAACAAACCATTTTCCATTAAAAAAAGGTTTTATAATAAATCGAATATTTAAATTTTCAACCAAAAAGATTAATTTTTAACAAATACCGAAAAAAATTCCAAAATATACGTAGTTAAATATTCAATTAAAGAAATGAATTTTCAACTTTAATGATTATAAAGGGAGTAGTTATAATTCTTATTTTATTTCGTTTCAAATAAAAAACATTTAAATTCAACAAAAAAGGGAATTTATTTTTAAAAAGTTGAAACCAAAAATTTCTGACAAAGAAGTAAAATTTTCATTCAAGAAAGATATCCCACTCGAGAACGAAATAAGGTTTCAACGAAATTGTTTAATTTGGTACAAGTAGTGCAATTCTTAACAAAAAAGTTATTATTATTATTATTATTTGACAAAATAGTTTAATTTTCTAAAAAATAGTTTACATTTCAAACAAAACATTCAAGTTTTTAAGCAAAAAGGATGACTTTAAACAAAATAGTTATATTTTAGCTAGGGGGATAATCTTTAACAAAACAAAAAAAAATCATTTTGAACCAAGTAGTTTCACTCTTAACCAACATTTCGAATTTTTAACCTTAAAAGATGAATTGTCAACCAAAAATTTAACAGTTTATGTTTCAGCCAAAAAATATTTTTATTTTAAATCAATAACAGTTGCATAAAAAACTTTAAATATAGCTCTATCTCAAACAAAAATTGTTTAATTTTAAAGAAAAACAGAAATGGCTGAATTTTTACCAGCAAAAAATTTTGTTTAATAAATTAGGTAAACTTTTAATAAACTAGTTTAGTTTTTAACTAAAGAAAATATATTTTGTACCGAAACTGAAATAGTTAAATTTGCAGTAAAAATATGTAGAAAAAAAATAATAGCTTATATTTTTACAAAAAATTTTGATTTTTAATCAAAAAGAGTTGAATACAGCCAAGAAGACGAATTTTTAACAAACTGTTGTATTTGTAAACGATAAAAATTAAATTTCTATCAAACGCGTTGAATTTGTAACAAAACATTTGAATTTTTCCCTAAAAAGGGTGACTTTTACCAAAATTATCTTCATGTCAAAATAAGAAAAAGATTTCCCGAATATTGATCTAACCCAGTCATACTGACAGAAAACAATTAGCATGACAAGAAAATGCGATAAGCGAGCATTACAGTAAACTCTCATTTATTCGAAGTCTATACCTCTCAGATATTCCAAGTATCAAAGCTCCTTCCCCTCCCACCACTCTCCCTGTACGTTCTTGCCCGTGTCAGTGGCTGGCTAATCACAAAGAGGCCCGAAGAGCGGGAACTTCGCGTTCGTTGCCAGGGCGCTCTATGCCTGCTGCGCGCGCATCGATTCAAGGTGCAGCAACCAATGAACTTCGCTTCACAAAACCACTCCACGACTCGCGGTAGAGGTGGGGGCCCCTGCAGCCTTGGAATATCCGAATATTTACGTTTCTCGGGACTTGGCATAAGCGAGAGTGAAATGCATTATTAATGTTTAACAGGATAAAGAAGATTCAATTTATTTATTAAATTTAATTTTTAAAGCACTTTCGATCAAAAGACGGTATGTATGAACTATCATCCCTTTCTTCTTTACAAAATTTACTTTCCGAGTTTGCAGTAAAATACGCGTCCGCTTTCGTATCCGATTATGAAGCAGACATTATTCTGAAAAGACTGAAAAGCTGGATATTCTTGTTTCACAAGGAGAAATTATACAGAAAGGATCGCGGTTTCACTGTGCAGATTTTCCAGAGATTGGTGGACCGAGATTTTACCTGAATGGAGATTGTTCTATGAACCGTGTTGATAGTGTGGTTAAGTATTTGTACTTCCAAAATTAAAATTTTTCATTTGAACTGGTTATAAATGAAGAAGAACAATTTTACAGACTGAGGACAAGATACGGCACTAGGGTGGTTTACATTTTTCTTCTTCGAATTTTCATGCATATCGCTCGGAAATGGGTTCGAATCCACAAAAAAAGAATTGTCAATTTTAGCTAAATTGAGTTAAAAATAAAACAAGTATAATAAGTAATAAATAAAACAAATTAACATAGTTGTTTAAACAATTTATTAATGTTTATAACTATCATTTTATTTAGATAATTGATATTAGGCTGCTTTTTTTTCTTTAATTTTCAAATTTTTGATCACTTTTCCCTAAGAGTGTTGTAACAATTAATGCAATTCAATAAACATAATTGTTTAAAAAATTATTATTGTTTTTAACTATCTCATCCTATATTAATGCTAAATAGTTGCGATTTTTTCTTATATTTTTAAATTTTTGTCTAATTTTTACTTAAAGAGATAATAAGTAATGCAATTTAAGAAACATATTTTTTTAAACAACAAAATATAGTTTATAACTGAATTCGAAATATTTATTTGAAAAAAATACTAGTGAGACACAGTTTTTCTAAATTTTCTACTTTGTCCAGTTTTCAATCAGAGTGAGATAAATAATTGATTAAAGTTAACAAAATTTAATTGTTTAAACAATTTATTGTTATTTTTAATAAAACTCAATTTGAACAACTGCAAAAAGATGACTTTTTTAAAATTTTCCACTATTTGTATACTTTTTTGCATGAATTGAGTTTAGAAATTAATTCAATGAAGCAAATATTATTATTTAAAAAATTATTATTCCTAATAACTATTTTTTTTAATAATGCTAGATATTTGTGGGTTCTTCTAAAATAATAATATTTTTACCTAATTTTTACTTAGTAAAATAATAAATCAAACAAGTTAACATAGTTGTTTAAACAATCTATTAATGTTTATAACTATCTTTTTTAGTTAAATACTATTAAGCTGCTTTTTTCTCTTTAATTTTCAACTTTTTGATGATTTTTCTCTAAGAGTGTTGAAACAATTAATGCAATTCAAAAAACATAATTGTTTAAAAAATTATTATTGTTTCTAACTATTTCATCCTATATTAATGCTAAATAGTTGCGATTTTTTCTTAAATTTTTAAATTTTTGTCTAATTTTTACTCAGTGAGATAATAAGTAATGCAATTTAAGAAACATATTTTTTTAAACAACAAAATATAGTTTATAACTGAATTCGAAATATTTATTTGAAAAAAATACTAGTTTAATAGATTTATGTAAATATCTAATCATCAGTATGAAGTAGTATTTTATATATTGGAAACAATTTACCTTGGGAAACAGCCTATTTTTTTCATTTATGGGTTTTTTTGGACACTGTAAAACAGAATTATGGAGTCTTGATTTTAAAAGTAATATTTTATTCGTATTCTATGGCTAATTTTGAAGAGAAATGTTGAGTTCCAACTCGATTCACCTAATATTGATGATTCTTGATAAAATTTACAAAAACATCTTTTTTTTCTTATGGAAAATTACACCACCTTTAAATATATATATACAAACAAAAAAAGGAAAAATGGATTTATTTTATTATTATTTTTTTATTTATTCTCTGCGTAAACATATTTGAAAAACTTCCAGTTTTCTTCTTTTTTCCACTTGCATGAATTCAAACATACTTTTCACAATTATCTTAATTAGTAAACTTAAAAAATAATTTATTTATTTATTTAAAACCAATATATTGTTTGTTAATAATAAATATGCAAACAACAAAATGTTCACGTTAACAGCACAGAAGCACATTTAATATAGTAAAAAAAAGCGCGGGTACGCTCTCGCGCTCGGTTTCGTACCTTTAATCCGTACACTTTAACTACATTTTTTCAAATATCATATTATTATAACTTTAATCAAAAATTGTGATTTAAACTTTTGAGGGATTACAGGCATAAATTGTAACTGAAATTGTTTCCGATTTTTTTTTTTAAATAACACAGTAAATTATAGAAATAAATTTGACTTTAAAATTGGATAAAAACGCTGCAGCACATTTATCCACTCAAAGATAAAATTTATCTGACAAAAGATAACATTTGTTCCTGGGGTTTATTGTTTATAAAAACAAGAATTGCATATTTTTTTGGCATCCAACTTTTTCAACTTTAGTCTAATTTAGAAATTTCATGAGAATATTATCTAAACACATATATTTCCTATCTAGTAGAAATTTGGATTAATTAATTTTCCTTTTTTTGAAAATTTTCAAAATGTTTAAAAACATATAACTTTTTTCATTTTTCACCGATTTGCAAAATATCATTAGATAATTTGCAAGTCTTTTTGCCATCTACCAGAAATTTTAACAAAAAAGTCTAAAACTCATACACATTTTTTTCTTCAAATTTGGAAAAAGCTCTAACTTCTTTAATTTTTGTCTAACCAAAAAATGTAACTCAGATAGTTTTTAAATATACTTTATATCTAGTAAAGAATGTAAATGGAATTTCCTAATCTATCAGAAAAATATTTTTTTTGATTTATCTGAACATTTTCAAAAATTGCAAAACTTTATAACTTTTCTAATTTTCCTCGAAATTTCAATTTTGTTGTTGATCCTTTGCAAGCCTTTTACCCATTTATAAGAAAAATTTCCAAAAAATTCTAAAATTAAAAAAAATTTATGTTGATTGATTAATTTGATACTTGCCCATTTTGTATGTCGTAATTTAATTCTGTTTTCGAGTTCAATGAGAATCCATGAATTTCTTGAATTCCGTGAATTTTATTAATTCCTTGAATTTGATGATTCTAACAAATTCATTGAATTCTGTAAACTCCTTGAATTTCGTGAAATTCTTGAATTACGCGAGTTCCCTGAATTCCGTAATTCCTTGAATTTGATGAAATTCCATGAATTTGATGAAATTCCATGAATTTGATGAAATTCCATGAATTTGATGAAATCCCATGAATTTGATGAAATTCATGGAATTCATGAAATTCACGGAATTTGTAAAATTCATTGAATGAAAATGATTCGCGAAATTCACAGACATCAAGTCATTCTAGGAATTCTGAGGAATTCTGAGGAATTAAAGAGATTCATGAATTTTACAGAATTCCGGTAATTCGTGGAATTGTAAGAATTTATGGTCGTTGGATTCATGGTGTTATTTTCAGGAATTCTATACATCAAATTGATTATTGGACGTTAAATATAATTATAAATTCCACTTTATTCTAATTTAAATTTCTTCAATTTTAATTATTATTTTTTATTTTGAATCAATTTTCACTAGAAACTAAAGTACAACGTAATTAAATTACGCAATAATTTCTGAATTAGGTGAAACTCATTTCCTCCTTGAAACTGACTCTTATCAAATGTAAATATGTTAGAAAAATGATTTTGATGCTTCTAATCTGAGAGATAACGACCGTATATGGTAATATGTAATTTTATGTATGTATGTATGTATGTATGTATGTATGTATGTATGTATGTATGTATGTATGTATGTATGTATGTATGTATGTTATATTATCTAATCAAGAACTTGAATATTCTTCATTTACGTTGCTATTCAAAATCATCCGGAATAAATTGGAATCATCTAATTGAAAAAGATGGGAATCTTACATCCTCTCATATTATTTGGGGCGTTTATCTTCAATTCTATTGGTAAATATATTAACTGCACATATTTAATTTTTTGGAAAATTGGTTTAAGATTTGCGCAATTAGGAATTTTTGTGATTCACTCTGATTGGATTAATTTTACACGAACCTAACTGAGCATAGAAAAATTTAGACGTGTACCGATGGTACACATCTAACTGTGAACGTTTCAGTAAATATGAAATATAAAGTGGTAAAAAAACAGCTTATATATCAATAATGAAAAATAATTTATGACTTTAGATAAATTGATATAATTTAACAAATGTTAACTTTAAAAAGCTAAGAAATAAAATACAAACTATCTAAAGCTTATAGAAAAAAACATGTCTCATCAATCACGTATTAAGGGGGCTTGCAATTCTTTGTTCTCTATCGAAAGTTTAATGTTTTATTTATTTCCAAGCCGATTGTAAGAACTCAGAATTGATCTTTGTTGTAAATAATTTAAAGTAAACAAAGAGTCCATTCTTATTGATATTGACATTTATAATGTTAACCGCACGCAAAATTTATGATATACAAGTAACCTATTGTGTAATTATGAAAAATATTTTCCTTTCTTTCTTGTTGCAGATTTTAGTTCACAATACAATTCCTTGCCTAATTATCCTTCTGAACGATATTCTCCTGATACGACTCTTTCTCTTGCGTTGCCTAATTCTTCTGCCAGGTCTCGTGCTCCTAACGAGTCTATTCTTCGTGCCAGGTCAAGGTCGCCTCCTCCTGCCAAGCGCTTTTTTCGTGCCAGGTCCGGGCATCCTTCTGGAGTGTATCGTTCTTTGCCCCTGCTTAGACTTAAGCTGGAAGAACTTAGATTTTTTCGTCTGATTCCCCACAAGAACCCGAACCGGATATTCGAATTTCAAAGTTACGCTTTTCCTTCCAATAAGCCAATTCAATTTAGAACATATCAAGAGATCCATCACCCCATACCAACCGGTCCACAAATTGTACTAACAACGTCCAATGATGAAGTCATTGCAGTATTAGACAAATCAAAAACCAGAGAAAATCTTCTCCGTGGACTATACACTCTTGTAAAATCTGATTTGGGTGACGCTGAAAAGCGAGCGAAAATAAACATGTTCAGCGGCGAGGTTACTGAAATGACTGAAAAAGAAATTGCAGCATCCCCATTAGGAAACACGAAACAAATATTAAAGAGTTATAGAATTGTGAGTGTGTAAATTAAGATTATTTCTGCGAATAGTTTGATTTCATTCTTTTCCCCGCGCTCGGACTTAGTACATTCCCCAGGTTAGCATGGATCTTTTGAAATTAAATATCTAAACGATAACAGCGTTTATGTTTTATAATACTGATTAATATCACATTGAATAGTTAAACTCTATTATATTAAATGTATACGTTAAACATTTATGTACCTCGAGCAGAAACTGATTATTCAGATATTCCTAAATAAAGTACAAATTTAATATTTTATTAATGTTTCATTTTAGTTACCCTGAGAAATGTGTGTAACGACAATGTGAACAGTGTGAAATTTTTCATATTATGTTAAACTCTGTAATAATAAATGAATGTCTCATACGTTTCTGTATGTCGAATTTAACAAAAAATTATATAAGTTACCCCAAGAAATTTATATAAACCATTTTTTAGATAATTTATGAATTTTCCCTTTCAGCAAGTTATTACCTATGATGTAATTCAAGGAATTCACGGAATTAATAGAATTCTAGGAATTTCATGAATTCAAGAAATTCATGGAATTGACGGAATTCATAGCATTTACATAATTCATGGAATTCGCAGAATTCATGAAGTTCTTGGAATTCGCAGAATTCATGAAGTTCTTGGAATTCGCAGAATGCATGAAGTTTATAGAATTCCATGAATTTGAAGAATTCGAAGAATTCGAAGAATTGATGAAATTCAAAATTTTCCAGGAATATAAGAAATTCGCAGAATTTATTAAATTGAATGAATCCGTAGAGTTCAAGGATTTCATCGAATTAATAGAATTCAAGGAATTCATCGAATCCATGGAAATCATGGACGACATGCACAGAATGAAAGGAATACGCGGGATTCACAGAATTCGAGTAATCCACGGTATTTAAAATTTCACTGAATCATGGAATTCACGGAATTCATTGAATTCATTGAATTCAAGGAATTCAAGAAATTAACGAAATTCTTGGAATGCACGAAATGAAAAAAAATCGCTGAATTCAAGTAATTCACGGTATTTATATATTTCAAGGAATTTATGGAATTCAAGTATTTCACAGAATTCCAGTAATTGATAGAATTCATGTATTTTACAGAATTCCAGCAATTGATCGAATTCATGGAATTTATGGACTACGTGGAATTGACCACATTCAGGAATCCAAGATATTCACAGAATGTAAGGAATTCACAGAATTGATTCAATTCAAAAAATTCATGGAATTCAAGGAATGCATCGACTTCACGGAACTTAAGTTATATGTGGAATTTGCGGAATTCACAAAATTAAAGTTATTTAGAGAATTTAAGTTATTTACAGTTCGTATAAATTTCACTAAATTTATAGAATTCAAGAAATTCCTATATATCAAAGAATTCCAGTAATTTATGGAATTCCGTGAATTCTATGAATTCCATGAAGATTTTGCCAAAATCCTATGAGCAAGGAGAAAGACGTAAAAGAGCCTGTCGAAATCATAGCATTTCATGGGTTCCATAAATTCTTCGAATTCCATGAATTTCATGTATTCCATGAATCCCATGAATTTAAGGAATTCGTTGTTATCGTGGAATTCAAAGGATTTATGGAATTGAAGGAATTCATTAAATTCAATGAATTAATAAAATTCACGGAATTCGGGAAATTCACAGAATTCAGGGGAATTCACGAAATAAAAATAATTCGCAGAATGAAAATAATTCTTGGATCTTGGAAATCACGGAATTAATGGAATTCAAGAAATTAATGAAATTCACAGAATTCGCGAAATTTACGGAATGCGTGGAATTCGTACAATTTAAGAAGTTGATGAATTTAACGGAATTCCGATAATACATGGAATTTACGAAATCCACGAAATTATTAGGATTCACAAAATTCATGGAATTCCCTACATTCATGGAATTCCCTACATTCATGAAATTAGCATAATTGATGGAATTCAAGGAATTCATAATCGTTGGATTCTTGTTTTTATTTTTATATTAAATATTTATATTAATTTATTAAATATATTATTGAACGTTAAATATGATTTGATTCTAACTTAAATTTCTTACATTTTAATTATTTTTCTTTTTACATAAATTTCCCCTAAAAAGTAAAGTAAAAAGTAATTAAACGACAAAATCAGTTTTAAATTATATTAAATACATTTTGTTCGTTGAAACTGTCTCTTATCAAATGTACAAATCTCAGAAAAATGATACTGATGCTTTTAATCTAAGAGATAACGACTACATATAGTATATATAATACCATCTAAAGAAGCACTTGAATATTCTTAATTTAACTTGATAATAAAAATAATCTGGGACAAAATAGAATCCTCTCATTGGAAAAGATGGGAATCGTCTATCCTCTCATAATATTTTCGGCATTTATCCTAAATTGTTTTGGTAAATATATTAACTGCATATTTTTAATACGCTTTAAACTGGACAAGTTTCAGTGAAGATGAAATATAAAGTGCAGACAATACATAACATGTTACAAGACCCGGATGTAGGACAACTTAGATTTCAAATAAAACCTGGAGTTGCCTTATTTTCAACGATTAAATTTGAATTTACCATAAATCATATAATGATCAACATGTTTGGCATTACTAATCTGTGGAGGTTCACAATGTTTGTGGATTAATATTAATAATATGGTAAAATAGAAAGCAACTTACATATTATTAATGTAAAATGCTTCATGACTTTAGGTAAATTAATATTATTTAATAATTGGTAAGCTTCAAAAAACTTAAAAATATAATACAAACTTTGTGTGTGTACTTTAAGAAAAACATTATCATTTGTTACTTGTTGCAGATTTGAGTTCATAATCCAATTCCTTGCATAATTCTCCTTCTGAAAGATATTCTCCTGACACGACTGTTTCTCTTGCCATGCCTAATTCTTCTGCCAGGTCTAAGTCTCCTCCTGCCATGCCAGTTCTTCTTGCCAGGTCCGGGAAAATACCTTCTGTGTATCGTTCTTTACCCTTTCTTAGACTTAAAATTAAGTTACGCTTTTCCTTCCAATAAGCCAATTCAATTGAGAACATATCAAGACATCCATAAACCCATACCTACCGGTCAACGAATTGTACTAAGAACGTCCAATGATGATGTCTGTGTAGTACTAAAAAAATCAAAAACCAGAGGAAATCTTCTTCGTGGACTATACACTCTTGTAAAATCTCATTTGGGTGACGCTGAACGTATAAATTTAACATTTCTTTATCTCGAACAGGAACGGATTATTCGGATATTGTCAAATAAAGTACAAATTTAATATTTTATTGTTGTTTCATTTTATTTACCCTATGCTACCATTTTTTAGATAATTTATGACTTTTCACTTTTACTCTTTTAGCAAGTCATAAGCTATGCCCAAGGAAAAAAACGTAAAAAAGCCTATCGAAATGATAGTATTTCATGAATACGACAAGTTTCACTCCCTTGCACAGGTTGATGTAATTTATCCTCCTAATTCTTTTAACATATTTTGCAGAATTTATATTATTTTTTCAAAGATTCCAATGGACTAATGTATATTAAGTATTACAAAGCCTTTGCTTTAAGGAATTCATGGTATTCATGGAATTCACGAAACTCACGTAATTCATGGAATTCACGGTATTTATAAGTTTCATGGAATTAACGGCTTTTATGGAATTCACGGTATTTGTAAATTTTACAGAGTTTATGGATTCATGTATTACACAGAAGTCAGAGAATTAATTGAATTCAAGAAATTCATGGCATTCCTGGAAATCATCGAATTCACGGAACTTACGCCATTCGTGGAATTCACGGAAATGATGAAATTCACGGAATTCAAGGAATTCATAAAATTCAAGGAATTAATAAAATTAACAGAATTCATAGCTTTCACGGAAAAAAAGAATTTGCGAAACTTATTTACGGTATTAATAAATTTCACGGAATTTATTGAATTTAATACATTTCTGTATTTCATAAAATTCCAATAATTCATTGAAGTTTCGTAGTTCATGGAACGCATGAGATTTCGTGAATTCTGTTAATTCCATGAAAATATTGCAAAATAAATTACAACTTTTATATTTTTTATGTTACTTACGCTAAGAAATTTATAAAAACCATTTCTTGGATAATTTATGTCGAAATCATAGTATTCTATGTATTCCATAAATTCTTCGAATTCCATGAACTCCATGAATCCCATGAATTTAAGGAATCCATTGTATTCGAGGAATTCCAAACGTGTATGGAATTCAAGAAATTCATTGAATACGAAGAATTTATGGAATTCGTGGAATCCAAGATATTTACGGAATTGATGGAATTCACGGAATTTCTGAATTAAAGGAATTCAAGAAATTCAAGGAATTTAAGAAATTTAAGGAATTGATGGAATTGATGGGATTCACGAAACTTATGTCATTCAAGGAATTCACGGAATTCAGGGAATTCATGAATTCAAAGAATTCATGAAATACTGGGAATTCATGAAATTCACGGGATTCAAGAAATTTAAGGAATTGACTGGATTCACGGAAATCAAGGAATTCATGGAATTCACGGAATTCAATATAATCACGGAATTCATGAAATTCACGGGCTTCAAGAAATTTAAGGATTTGATGAGAATCACGGAAATCAAGGAATACACGAAATTCATGGAAATCAATAAACTCCAGGAATTCATGAAATTCACGGGATTCAATAAATTTAAGGAATTGATGAGAATCACGGAAATCAAGGAATACACGAAATTCATGGAAATCAATAAATTCCAGGAATTCATGAAATTCACGGG